>DWME01006599.1:0-13471 GCA_018244795.1 Parelbella ahira ahira | reverse complement strand
AGACTGGTCTGCCCATATGTTTGCAGTGCTATGATCAGTTTTACGCTGAACGCTGTCGAGCTTGCGGCGGCGTTATAGGTCCCGAGCAGCAGGGCGTATCATGGAGCAATGTGCACTGGCATGCCGAGTGTTTTATATGCTCAGGTCGCATGTGTGGCAAAAGTCTCCTCAGCGGTCGCTTTGTGGTGAAACAAGAGATGCCTTTTTGCAGTGTGCCTTGCGTACAGAGTAGAATCAAATAGATATTTCTATTGATATTTACATCCTTATTACATAAGATATGCGCATTTTATTATACAAAGAATATTTTCGAGATATTATTGCAAAATACTGATAGTATTACAATCATGAGTCAATTATTTTACATTATTATTAAGAATATTGTCTAAAATTATTTACAAAAATGTCTGGCAGTTATAATTAAATTCTTCGATGTGGATATAAATATACAAATGTTAAACATTATGTGATGAATGTTTATTAAATACAAACGCTTTTATTGTATGACAGCTATATAATAGTCAAGAATCAAAATTAATACTTAAGTCATATTTTCAGTTCTCCCATCAGTCATTAATATTATTTTATTCATAAAGTTTGTTGTGTTTAATGTGTGTTCAATTGCAGCGTTTTTTGTGAATTATTTTTTTTATACTGCACATCTTTTTTGTGTAACTTCCTACTTAGTTGTGTGTAAAAACAGACAACTTTGTGATTGGTATTAGGGGCCATTGTATAACATTGTGATTGATATAGACTAGTGTAATGTCAGATTATATTAAGTATGTTGATGAGACATAAAATTGATTAATAAATATGTACAATTCTTAAGCAATAAGGGAACTGGTATGATAAAATATTTAACTGTTTAACTAGTGTTCTAGTACACAGTTATGTCAGGCAGGTTAGGTTAGGCTTTTTAAATATTATGGATGATATTTTTTAAATTGAGGTGCAAAACATTCCTCTATCTTGTGCCATTAAGATAAATATTGAGATATTATTAAAACATGATTTATAGATACCTGGTTTGTTTTCTTTATTCTGGAAATTTTTACTTTCATGGTTTGTTAAGTATGGCAATAGGCTCACCACCTATTCCATGGAACTTAAATGTGACTGGTGAAATGTGGGGGTGTATGTATGACACTCTATAAATTAAAAAGTGACTGGAAATATATGAATTAAAAATGGATCTGTGCCTGTTATATGGCAATAGACTCACCACCTATTTCATTATTAACATAACATTACGCCTGTAATCCCCAAAGGGGTAGGAAGAGGTGTGTATAGGGGTGTATGCGGTGAGCCTATTGCCACACACCGAGCACAGATCCAGACTCTGAATCACTACTAGAAATTCTAAATTAGAAAAATCCAATAGTACCCGACTCAGGATTTAAATCCCGGGCCTCTGGATTGGCAGTCGCGCTTTCAACCGCTCGACCAACGAGGCAGTCACCTATTTCATTATGAGATGTAAAAATAACTGATGAAACATAGGATTATCCTACACTTCCCTGCCTATCCTTCTGGGGATTACAGGTGGGATATTACATTATGTTATAAAACTTTTAAGTATAGTAAACTGTGCTTTGTACTTGTAAGTAGATTTAATACTCGGCAAATAGTAATTTTGTGTTATAAACACAACATAGAGAATCTGATGTTCCAATATATTAATATATCAAAATTCCCAATGTTAAGCATATAGTTCTCATAGCTAGGAGAAACTTATCTTTTGGATAGATGAAAATTTTATTGATGTCAAGTATCTGTACATAGTCTAAACATACAATATATAATAATTTTCACTTTGCAACTAGATGTTGTCAAGTTTATATTCCTGAAGATATTCCCAATTTGGTGTTTAACATGTATTGATAACACATACTTTATATAGTGTGGGAAATTTTTAAATAATGTAACTATACATACATATATTCACACCAAGTCTCTTATTGGGAAAGTAGTGAGCACCTAATATCTGCAGTGAGTGCTTATATCTGCATCCTTGCAGCCCGCATCACTTTCTTTATACGCACACACCGGTTTTAGAGACTTCCAACTTAAACTAATGATTACAATTAATATCTTACAAAATTCATGATTATGCTTTATGGATATATTTGTACATGTTTTAACTATGGGATCACTCATCCAAAACACTAATTTGTCATTGAGAAAAAAAAATGATATTATATGTATACAATAATGCAGATGGGTGCGAAATAAATAAAAATATTGATGCATTGTAATCGATTTATATGACTATTAATAAAAATACAATTTGTGTAGCTAGTTATCTTTCTAATAATAATTCGATATTTATCGAGAACAGAAAAAATATATAAAACTTATTAGTTATAAGCAAGAAGTACATCAAATTTATATAAGAATTTTAGTACACATTAACAAGCATATTTTAGTTTTATCCAACTAAGAACATCAGTCATAAAGAATGTTATGGGGTAATTTTGAAATTCTCCAGATTATTTTTTAGTTTATTCAGGTTTTCTTGAATAGCTTCTTGTTTATTTTCTAAAGCAGATATATGCCCTTCTGATCTTTTGATTTCTTTATTGATATATTCCATTCGTTTGACTACATTCTGTCGGGCCTCTTCCAAATCCTGTTTGACTAAAACCGGTCCAATCAGTTTGTATACTTCTGCGTCTTTCTTGAGTAACATCAATTCTTCTTTTACTGCCTTATTTTCATTTAATTGGCTGTCTAGTTGCTGCTTTTGAGCTACAGCCTTGTGGTATTCTTTTTGCACTCCGTTAAATATTTCTAACTCTTTTTGTAATTTCTTTTGAATTTCGTCGGCCATTTTCATTTTATGATTTTAAACTTACTTAGATTCCAACGCTTACCTTTTTAAAAATCTTATAGTGACTAACAATTTTTGTTTTAGATCACATTAACTACTTTTAGGTTAACAGTAAAATATGGTGTTGCCAGGACATTAATAAAAAACATTTTGACCAGATGAATATCTGACATAGGCATATTATATTAATAAATAGAGTTCCCACTCTACAGACAGACATGCGGCTGCCTGTAGGCGGCAACTACGTCGGTTAGAAAGAGAGAAACGATCGCGATACCCTATCTCTATCTTTCTCCATCTCACTACTGACACATCAGCAGAAAAATAGCCATAGAGGTATTTTAATTAGATGGAGTTGGGAGACATACAGCTGCCTGTAAGCGGCACATAGAGTTATTATATACCTATAGAGTAATCACTGATTGTGATGACTTTCTGTACGAAATATTCAGATACAGTTTTGTCACTAGTGTCGGTAAATTTATTGATAACATCTTTCTTTTTTTTATCATGTGATAGGCTAGCGTTTGGCCGCGATCCCACCTAATGGAAAGCGCTGTAGAAGTATTACTGATCTACTATCACTAAAACTTTCTTGTTTGATACTAAGCGAGGTACAGCGTTTGATAGTAATCTTCTTAAATAGCCATCAATATTATGATATTATCCACAATCAAAGTGATCACTACAAATTCTTGAAATTATTTATGGAAAATTTTCCAATAGCGTTCACCCATTTTGTCTTTAAATTCTTAGAAAATCGAAAGGAAAAAGAAATAAGTAGAATAAAATACCTGCTTTGTGGCATTGGCCATTGCCAGAAATGAGGCGATCCGACAGAAAACCAAAGTTATTGACAGCCCAAAAGATTAGCAAGCTGAAGTGGCAGTGGGCCTGGTCACATCTGTCGCAGAGCCGATAGCTGCTGGAGCAGACGTGTTCTGAAGTGGAGACCGCGACTTGGCAAACGTGGCGTAGGACGCCCTCCAGCTAGGTGGAGTGACGACATACGCAAAGTGGCTGGCAGTCGTTGAATGCGAAGAGCTAAAGATCGAGCTTATTGGCGTGCCATTGGAGAGGCATATGTCCAGCAGCGGACAGGAGTACGCTGATAATGATAATGATGATGAAATACCTGCTTTAATAATTATTTGTTTGTAATTTTTTTGTTCTACTACCAACATATCTTTTATTACATGTTTATGACAAATATGTATAATAACTCTAAATTTCATACTTGTGAAAACTTCAACTATGTTCGAAAGGAATAGGTTTTTTACACACAATGCACGTTATTTTCATTTTAGTGGCTCCAATGCCTCCTATATTAATATACTTTAAATTTAGATTCGCTTTCAGCATTTCAGTAGTAATGACAATTACTCATTACGCACGCGCATAAAAAAAGATAGGCAGACAGGTAGCCTCATTTTTTACTATGGACACATTTTAGGCTAGCTCCTTCTACGTACATATACCTAATATATTTATGATAACTGAAGGTTTTCAGGTTGTTTTGTGTTAGCTTTTTATATTTTGAGCTAAATTAATGTATAAAATAATGATGATGTGAAATTATATAATACAACTCGCTAAATAACGATTTCGGTTCATTTTAGGAATCACCCCTTTTAACAGCATTCACGCCGTAATCTTAGGATATAATTTTTATACTATTCAATTATATTGGTCCAACAATATAATGATCATTTATTTTAATGGTACTAAACGATTTTTCTGTGTATGTTCATTATAATTTTTTGTTGCAACAAGTGTTATTAGATCTCGTCAACGAAGGTACTTAGACAGGAACATTTGTCAAAATATGTCAGTTGCACCACGCGGCAGCGCACGAGGCACGATTCTTAATTATAAATGTACAGCATAAAACAGACTTAGTATTTTTATTTGGGTTTTCTTTTCATTGGATTAAAACTCTTTATTGGCATTTACAGTTTATTTATTAATATTTTTCTTAAAACAAGCACGTACTATACTATGTTTTAGGCTAAACTACTAATTCTAATAAATTATAGCCTTAAGATTAATTAATTAAGTTAAGATTAATTATATCTAATATAAATGTAACCTCTAAAGGTTTTCTCCATATTCTAGGGTCCACATATAACCTGCATTCGGATCCCCACTTTTCTCAGCTTCCTTGTGTATATTTTCAGTCTTTTTAAGGATGTTTTGAATAGTCTGCAGAAGCTTAGGATTGGATGGTTTACGTTCTTGAAGTTTTTCTGATCGTTTGTTAAAAGTACTTTCTTTACCAAATCTTTCCCTTACAAATTTTTCATACAGATCTTCACCGTCATCATCATCATCACTGTCATCTTCATCATGATAATTGTAAGTTTTTTTATAACTTGCACGATCTTTGTCTTTGTCGTTAATGTAGGGACCAAAATAGTCATGATTTTTAGTTATGTCCGCTACTTTTTTCTTAGGCTCTCTCGGGTTCTCTCCGCTTTCTTCATCCTCGTCATCAAAATAATATGAACCCTTATTTTTATTTTTCTTTATATTTGGTAATCCTATACGAGAGTATGATAAAATATCATCCGGCAAATTAATTTCTGGCAATTTAATAGCGATGTTGTCGAACTTTATATTTAAATTGTCGTCATATTTGTTAATTCTTGGTGCTAACGCATCAAGTGTTCCATCATTAATAGTTTCATCTGGACTAACAGTGGTGGTATCTACGGTTTTTTTGTTTCCACTTTCCTTTAGTGATTTATTGTCATGATTATAATCTAAAGGAATTCTTTCAAACTGTTGTTTAACGTCCATTTTTTCACCATCATTTTTCTTCAAATCAATTACTTTTTCATTCATTTCTTTGTTATTTATTTCTTCTTCAGAAGAAGAGCTGTTGCTTTCTTCAGACTTTTCTAAACGTTCACTTTGTGGTGCGCTGGAGTCCTCTTCAATTGACTCGCTACTATCATCTTCATTATTAAGTTCTACTACAGGTTTGACTTCTCCATCATTAATATTTACGGGCGGTATAACAGACTCGTTTAAATCATCGCCTGCAGAAGAGTCAGTATCAATAATAAAGGGAACATGTTCTTTATTGTTTTTAAGAGAACTTAACCCTGGTTCTGTGGTAGTCGATTGTATTACTTCATCTACATAATCATTTTCATGCAAATCTTTTATAGGTTCAATGTGGCCTTTATCATTAACATGTATTCTCTCGTGGCTGAATTCATCTAAGTCTACCTCTTGAAAAGATTTTGCCGTACTTGTTTCAGCTCGTTTATCTTTGTAATCATTGTTATATTTGTTAAAATTTGTATTTTTAATACTTTCACTGCTGTTTTCAGTGGATTCGTTTTCTTCATGTGAATTTTCAGCGTTATTTCTATAACTCTCCCTTACCTTATTATTCCCAAAATAATTTACAATTTCACCACTTTCGTTATCCTTTCGAATAACCGGTTTATCTAAATATTCATTATTTTCAGGTTTTTTGGCATAAAACGGCTTAGGACTTCTACTATAATTATTATAATCCCTATAACTTTTTTTTGGTTCATCTTCAACAGATGTACTCGTATTTTCTTCTTCTTTTTCATGTTTATCTTGTTCCTGTGAATCACTATTTCTATATTCGTCCTTATTTACTTTAGAATTATGAATATCTGACACGGGTATATAATTTTCTTTATTCTCCTGTTTTTCTGGAATTGCATGTACCGTCTCTATGTGGAAGTTGGCTAAATTTCTATCTTGTACAATATTTTCAGAGAGTAGGGGTAAACCCACGTCTTCACTTTCTTTCCCATCATGAGACGTAGAGTAATCTATTGTCACCGGTGTAATACTTTTGTCATCAAGTTTCGGTATTTCTTCGAGCGCTCTTTTTCTTCTATCTATACTATTTTTACTGTGTCCTCTAGTTTTATTTCCTATGCTTTGTTTGTTTGTCTTGTTATATAGGTATTTTAATACAATATCGTTATTTTTATCTTGTTCCGTCTTATTTTCTTTCTCTTTACAAATATCTATGGTAAAGTTATCTGAATTTCTACATTTTTCTATATGAATATTTTCCTTAGAAGAACTCAAAACTTCATTGGTATTTAGGTTAGCTGTATTATTTTCCGTAATTAGTTTGTTCGATGTGCTATTATTCATCGTGGTACATAAGTCATTAGGATTTAAATTGTTCTTTTGGTTTGCCTCTTTTGTAGCAATATTTTCATTGTCATATTCTTCACAAACAGCTGTAATGTTTGACGCTACTGCGTCTGTCATCTGCGAATAGATTAAATTAGCAATAGATTAAATATTCAATTAGATTTATTAATTACATGTAAATATACACCACGTATGTTATGAAAAACAACGTATTCATATAACATAATGAGGAACATGTGAAAGAAAAAACATTTCAGCTAATCTATTGATTTTATTAGCCATTCTATTTACTTTACATTTTCTACTTGTATTTACAAAAATTATACATTTCCATGCATTATTACTACAATAAGTTCTACAATGGTTATAAAATAAATAAAATTTTAACAAATAATATAACAGAAAATATTTATATTAGTATTAATATACGAATAACACTTTTACAACAAATATTCAGGTTCAATTATTTCCATAGTGTTGTTATTACTCTCTATACTATATCGATATACTATTTGATTTTCCTAGATAGTTTTTTCTAATTACTTTGTACATTACTTAATTTTATCGTAGACAATAATATGAAATGTGTATTGAAATTCACTAATTAATTATTTAAAATGTTAACCTAATAAACTCCTCAAACGGTTTATTTTTAATATAGTTAATAAATACCTCGAAAAGTTTGCTTCAGTGGACACTGCTCTTATTAGAAAACCTATAAAAATTTTGGAACTACAAAAAATAAGCTAAGAACATGTGATGTGCGTGACGATTGAGTTTATTAACTTATAACTAAACATAGTGCGAATAGTAATAAGGCCATATAAACCTTATAAGTAGTAATAATAAACGAAATATGGCATTAGCTTGTAGGGTCACCCTTGATGTCTTAGATTTAGGCAAAAGGAGGAAGATACGAAGATGCGGATCATTGTAAGCCCTACAGGCGAGAAGCATTGTCATGTGTACTAAGGAAATTTAAAGTTCATTCAGCGATTGAAATAATATCAAGTGTCAAGCAAGCGACGCTCTATATTCGCATAGTTCTCTTTCGTTTTATCATAGTTCAATCTCTAAGTTATGTAAGAATGAACAATCTGGCTTTATTTTTACACAACATTTTATAGACCTAGTATTTATACAATGCGAATATTATTGGATATTGGTATTGAGAAAAACAAAAAAAGCATCTTGGCCAAATAAGTCAGGTATTGGATGATGCGGAAGTCAGAAGACTGCGAAATTGGATTCCGTATATAAAGAGTATGATGAATGTATAAGAGGGGTGTGGGGTCTGTCAAAAGACATATTTGACTACCGCTGCTCTTAGCCTACCATGTAAGGGACCTGGCATGAAAGTGTAAGAAAGCAGTATTTAATAAAAATCGTGATAAATGTTTAAGTATATCTAATTTATAAAACGGCCAGTGCATGGCAGACAATCACAAGACGTATAGAACGTACGAATCGTATCTACTTATATAACGTATTTGCCTCCTTTTGTTTTAATTTAAAGTTAACCATATTTTACATTAGATTTGTACAAGTTTACACTAATAATTATATTTAAGTTATACGAAAATAATTAACATATTAAATAAAAGTTCGACACGAATTTTGAAGATATAACATTAAATGTGCAAAACTACATTTGTTCAGAATTAGCATTCAGTAATTAACAATATAAAAACAGCATTTTCATTTTTATAGAGTTATACTTGATCTATTACATGATATTTTATTTAAAAAATATTTTATCACCAACTTCAGAAAACGTCAGCTGCATTTAGAAAACCATTAAAAAAAAGGCTTAGGTACTTGTTGTCTTTAAAAATATGTTAAAATTGCAAAATTCGAATGTGATAACACTTAAAATATTGCTTAAAAAGCATATCGCATTTAATACATAATATAAATATAATTTTTGTTTTCCAGTCATTTTAATTTGGCTACTTGAAGTCTGAAGTTGGTGGTCGCTGAGTACTCAAACTAAACAATACGTGCATTTGACTTTGTGTATACTTCGATGCGGTTAACTAAAACTACTGACTATGTGGTATAATACTTGGTGCTGGTGCATCTACTTCTTGCCCAGGAACGGGTCGTACGTGAAGCTACTCACAAATTGCTTGGCGGCACCGTGGAAGGGCAAGATTCTGCCCACTTACTGAAGTCCATTGCTGGGATGATACCACTTCGGCAGGGCACTCGGGGATTTCTGAAAAAAAAATACAGATGATAAAAATGCGACTCTAAAAACAAGACAGATTAAATTAACAATAAATAGTGATAAATATTTGATCTAATGTCATTTAAATGGGACATGTAAATTTTTTTTTTATTTGTATACTGTAGCTTTTCGCTAAATTCCTAACATAAAATTGAGCTTCAGTAGAGTATAATGCGTAAATGGCAAAGCGGCGGTCGCCTTGTAAAAAATGGAAGAAGTTTCTTCCTTACTTTTTTGGGACATAGACACATGTCGACATAAATGTTAACTTACAGTTCATGATCAGGCAGAACCATGGGGTAGAGTTGCACGGTGTCAATAATGTCTGTATTATCGCAGATAACACGAGCAAGCCTTGATTTCCTGATTTCAACCAATTGTTCTGGCGTAAATGACGAGGGCTGGTTAGGCAGTTCAAACCTAAACAAAAAATTAAAGTTTCATAAAATTCACCTGGCAAATGGTAAGACCATTATGAATACTATTGAAGTAAGAATTACCAGAATCGATCTCCTCGTCTTGAATAAGAAAACTGTGTGGCAATAACACAAGCGAAAGTAGGTCCTAACATGGATCCCGGCAGTGGTCTTTCTGATACGCCACCAGACCACAGATCTACATCAATAGGGTGCTCAAAGATCGTTTCGTATTTGCGAACAGTTTCATTGGCCATGGATCCGAACAAATCTTGGAAAGAGTCAGCGCCAGGGAGTCCACAGAACTTTCTGAATTCCATGTATCCGGGGAGACCGAATTCACGTCCTCTTTGCATGTTGAAGGATACCAAATCCATTCCAAAGCGAGCACCAATCTTCTTGAACAAATGATTTGTTACCTCCTGGGTTATAGAGTCATCCATAGCTTGCGCGACTTGATTCATTAATCCCATTACATATTCGTCAAGTACACCAGCTCTGTATAAGTCGTATGGGCGACGAATGAGATCAGACAACCGCTTGGAAGCTGAAAATGGTAAAATTTGTGAAGAATTTAATTTAAAAAATATTTAGGGAATTACTGATTCATAATAATTGGGAAAGATTTAGATTTGATTATCTATTCACCAATAAATTTGTGTGCCTTAGACCATCTTTCGACAGCTGTTGGTAAAAGCGAATGTCCAAATCGATAGGCTGCAGCGGCGAAAGAAGCCAACACGTCAGGGTTCACTTCTGAGTCATATCCATTCCAATAACCCTATAAAAATAAGTCGTTGTAAATAAATTCTTATTAAAATTCGATTGTACATTTTTGGCCTTCAATTATTTCACAGTTAATAAAAAATAACCTCTTTCGCAAGTACTAATCCAAACTTTTCCATAACATCTTTTCCGAGTAAAATGGGCAAGAATTCATTGTATGTGATATGTTGGATTTCCGCAATATTAATTCTTCTCGCTTCCTGGAAGAGGGTTTCGTCATCCCAGTGAGGGTTGACGGCTGCTAAGCCTTCTGCAACTCTGTTGTGTTCACGCGCCATGAGTGTGTGCATCACGGTCAACACCAACTGTTCGTTTACTCTGATTTCTCCTGAAAGTGATTAGGAATATCATGAAAAATTTAACAATGTTGCCAGATTACTAAAAACAATCTTATCAAATCTTATAAAAAAAATCAAATGCAAAAAGATCTTAAGCGTTTCTGTCAATAATTGATTGAAGGAATTCATACTAACCGGCTTCAAAACAATACATATTCTTATTGGGCCTGGTGCATCCTTCATCAGGAATATCAAGCTTCAGAGGCAAGAGGTCTTTCAGGCCGTATTCTTTAAATACTGGATTCATCCGCAAAAGGCCGCCATATCCAGTACGCAGTTTTCTAATGTTTTAAGAAATGTTAGATTCTGTTTACTTAAGAGAAAATAGAAAAATATAGGTACAGCTAAGTGAACAAGACATTCAAATTTTGTTCTACTAATACATGTTACTTATGTATAAGTACCTTGCGAACTTTTCAGTGACTCCGTAAACAGTGTTACCATCCAGTGATCCAGTCAGCGTGTTGAAGGGTATTCTTGAGCCTATAAGAAAATAAAATTATTGTAAAATATTACTCCAACATTAAAAGTACAACGAATATATATTACAATTAAAAAAAGCCGGTTTATTAAAAACATTAAAGGCTATTTTAACATTTGCAAGGATGTACCTATACTTATTTTTTTAACTGTACCGTGGTTATATCATAAAACTATTGAGAACTTGTTATGAGCAAATTTAAATAGATTGCACGGTTAACTAGAGGCCAGCTGTCCAATTTAGGCACGTGTATTATTTATACCCAATAGGGACATATTATAATATATTATATTATGTATTACTTGACAAGTGTGTCAGTTGGTAATTGGTAAATAATGACACGTAAGTATTATACTGTATCAGCATAAATTTGAAATTGTGAGTAAATGGGAACGATATTGGATTGAATATTTATAAAATTCTGTACAATTTAGTCTATGAACGATATAATTTTTGTCTTACCAGTTTTTATTTACCAAAGGTAGAGAACACATCGATAAATTATATAAAAAGCTGACGTAGCTTTAACTCAGGTTCCCTGTGATTATGTTACTTTTGACTTAAGGTTTTAAATGGCTTTAAGACTCAAGGTAGCTGCTTTACTTTTGCAAATTTGATCAAATATGTGTTTATGTACCTACCTAAATATAATGATGTTTAAATTGGAAGCTACAATTTAACAATAAATTCGGATTATGTCAGAGATTATGGGATCGGAACAGAGGTTAAAATGCATTGTACATTTTCGGAGAACCTTCATTAATGTCAGTAGTTCAGATTACACATAATTACTATTCGGTGATTGTTCGCGAGCGATTTTCGCGCCAGATTGCGCAAGGCGCACGCCGACGTAACTTGGGTTAACTTTCCCCTCTCACCGGCGCACCGGCAGATGTTACTTGCCAAAACTAGTCACATGCTACGACATAATGTTCGGAATATTACTATACCACATTGTGTTGCGACATATTATGTATTTGGAACTAAGAATGCGAGAATTTACGAGAGCTAATCATAATGCCGCCACGGCCATATGAAGCGACGAAACACCAATAGGTATGTCGTGTGACAAAATGTTTATTAATTAAGAAGTTTTTGTGTTCCGTATTTGAAATAAAAGCTGATTATTATTCGCAATGGTTCATTTCGTTTTGTGATGTTACAAATTTTTAGTAAATAATATTTGGATTTCTTAAACAATTGGTTGGTTTTTCGCCTTTGTTTAAATTGAGAGCTATTGAAATGGGTTTTGTAATCACATAATTCGATTGCAAAATTGAATATAATATGCCTTTGTCCTGTCACAATGTAGGTGTCACATTTCAGTAGTTTGATGTATCTAGTGACTGTGCGTGGCGAAGTAGCCGCAAGTGTGCAGGTTCGATTGTGGTCTGTGGGTACGATTTCAAACATGTTTGTTCTCATAAACTGTGTCATAATGGTTAACATTAAAGATATTTAAAGTACATGCATGTATTTTTAACCTACATATAATATATTTTAATTATTTAGGTGTGACAAATATTTAAAATCCTTGTTACGAGTAAACTAAAGCTATTAATTCCATATGAAAATACAATAAATAATTAACTGGTAGATATAAGCCATTTGAACAAAGGTAAATTATGCAATGTATGGACATAAGGCACAAAATGTATTTAACTATTTTTTCTAAGCATGTTGAAATACTTATGTAGTTTTATCTAGGAAAGAAAATACCTACGTCCGATATCGACATGTATAGTTCTTTTAATGGTGAAAAGTCTGCAGAAGACTTATCTTAGGAAGATATGTGTAGTAAACACTTACCAAGACGGCAGCCAGGTCGTGGTGAAGGGAAGCCTCGCACAAAGTCAATGCACTTGACGCCCCAGAGACGGTAGAAGTAATCATCATCAGGTACCCGGATCTCGTTACAGTAAGGATGCTTCAGGTGCGGGGGTCGCTTGCAGCACTCTTCTGGATCGTTGCGGTTGACAGGGTCTACGAATGAATAAATAAAAATATTTACACATCAATCATGGTGTTTTTTTAAATCAAAAATCTCCCTCTTTATAAATTTAGATTCTAATGGAATTCAAATTAACTATACACAATTAATTTTAACATACAACAAACATTGCCATTTCTCTGGTTGTATTTCACCTAAACTTGGGACGGACCAATGTTTTTCACTGTTTCATTTCTCTCTATTAACTTTCGTCAGAATAACAAAGTTTTTAAAAGATCGGA
>DWME01006598.1:0-13471 GCA_018244795.1 Parelbella ahira ahira | reverse complement strand
CCACGAGCCGGTAGCGTGATACAAATCTGACAACACACATTATTATTTTTGTTATTATTATTTTTAACTTATGACTATATTTCCTCCAAGGGTAGAGCTAAGGTGTGTAGTATACTCCTCAGATTTATGAACCTGTGATGTTATATGTCCTACCTTAAAATTTGGGGTTAACCGATTGCCATATACTGGGAACAAATCCAAACTAGGAGCCACCACTAGGAATTTCAAGTTAGAAAAATCCCAGACCTGGGAATCGAACCCAGAAATTTTTGATTAGCAGCGCACTTGCAACCACTCGACTCGAGGCAGTTTTATTAAAAATTATCTAGAAGACATCCTTATACGAGTCTCGTTATAAGTAATGATAATGCGTAATCAACGTAGAAAAACCACGTCATGTCATGTTAACCTGTTAAGATTTTTAAGAGCCTGTGTCTTAGTGCGCTCCAACGCCAGCCGTTTCGACATGTCTGACGCGGACACACCTTCAGCCGCTCGCGTGCCCGCCACCACCACTGCCGACAGTCAATAAATTATATGATTACTATATCACGCAAGGTTTCTTATGCGATAAGCAGAGCAAACTTTTGAATCTATTAGCAAATACTCATCCACGTAAATAAACCGATTATTTTATTCGATTCAGAAATGGAATAACAATTTTTTAAAATATCACTATTTAGAATACAAAATAAAATCTACCAAAAGTTTTATTCACTCACCCCCTTCCTTGACCAGGTATAAGTTACGGTTGTCTTTGGGCTGTTTCTTGTTGCCTTTCTGCAGGTTCTCCTTCTTCAGCGCCGGTTTCACTTGAAGTGTTTGACCTTCGAGTCGTAGTTTGTCAGCCGGGAGGGAAAGGAATGTGTCTGCATCATCTTTGTTCTAGAGTGGATTCAAAGGGAAATACTGATGAAAATTGTATGGTATGGTAGTCCAAGACCTAAATAGAAACATCACGAGGTCTAGTGGTACACAACACCACAAAATGTTTATCGATGAAGGTGCCGAGGAACATCTAGGCTCACATATCCTGACCAAATAAACCTGATTGATGGGGTAATCAGAAGCCTTAGAAACTGGTGTTAGTATACAAAAGGAAGGATAAATGTGTAAGCAGCATGTCTTGTCTGTACACTCTGCTTTAGCACTTTGTAAGGTTGGAGATATTTGGCACATAGCCCTCTCCACCTAAACAGTATGGGTACTACATTGATGGTATATTAATAACTATAATTATTGTTCTCTATTTAGACTGTTAAACCATTTAAACTAGAACATACATTGGCATCACGACATACATATACGATCATCTTCATCATCAATATTGTATGGTTCTGGTGTTGAACTCAGATCTTTTCAGAAAGGAAATTTTAAAACTGTTATTTTAAATTGATTGCTCTTGCAACCTGTATTTAATAGACACTATTCAACAATTAAAAGACAATAAAACTCACAATAAACTTAATGAATCCCGTTCCTTTGCTGTGCTCAGTCAGCTTATCAACACATATGAGTGCATACTTCACTGGACCAGTCTGCTCTGCAAACATCTTGAGTTGGTTGTTATCAACACTAAAAGATATGTTGGTCAGGAAGACAGTGCAACCATCCTCAGCATCATTCAGGTTCACTCTGGAATGAAATAATTAAATAAAATTTAGAAGTTATCTTCAAGCATGTAATTTATTAAATTTTTTTTAACTTGTCATATATGAAGTGCTATTAATACAAAAACGTATTGTTACAAAAAAAATGGAAACAACAAAAATAAAAAGATGTATATCAAGGAAACTAATGTTGTACACCTCTTTCATTTAACTATTATTTTATAAATATGTCAACTTCCACTGACCGTTGCTTTTCAGACATCTTCAGATCACCATTCATTTTATTATCCTCATCTTCCTCAGACACCTCATCTTCATCATCTACTGATTCGTCTTCAGCTTCCTCATCAGTTTCCTCTTCAGATTCTTCATCAGTGTTGGCATTGTCTTTGCTTTGTTCATTTTCACTTTCGTCACTATCATCGACTTCATCATTGTTAGAATCTTCACCATCATTATCACTGTCAGATTCGCCTAAAAATGGGTTATGAAACATTATAACTTTGTGTTTATAGAAAAACGTATCTTTGGTAAGGAAGAATATTAACAATTTTATGAACAGTTGATAAAATGTTTTTAAATCATTCATGGAACATAATTTTCTGGCAAGCACTAAGTGAAGTTAAGAGGCAAAGGGTTTACTTATATTTCAAGATTTTTTCATGTCTTTTATACATACAGTCTGTGATTTCAAAAACAACATAGATTATGGTCAGTGACTTTGAGAATGTTGCTGAGAACCTGATCCAGTCCAAAAATATTTCTCAAAAGAGACTTACTCTTAATCTCTTCTTTCAATGTATCATCGGAAACATTCAATGGAGCAATTGTGTCACCATCACTATCATCATCAGAGTCCTCTTTCTTTATATGTTCCTCCATCTCAATCTGCTGATTAACCTTGTGCTGCATGTATTTATTCTTTGCCACTGCCCAATCCACTGATATAGGCCTACCTGAAAATGCAACATTACCATCAAGAAGTTCACCGTCAGAACAATCCTTAATGATGTTTGTGTAGGGCACAATTATTATTGCAACCATTTATAGAAGCCCACTATAGTGTTGAATAAGCATTTATCTGTGTATAGGTATACCATGTCATAAGGTGATCAGCCAACACAAAGTTTAATCTTACTCTTACAACATTCTGGTATTCCAGAAGTCAAAAATTTCGAAAATTTGCATACCTAAGAAAGGCTTCAAATTTGTGTTTTCCATTGCTTTAGATGCCATCGGCACATTCTTGAAATGTACAAATGCACAGCCTACAAGTTTTCCATTTGGCTTCTTTAGCAAATTAACCTCTTGTACAATGCCATAGGGTTCAAAATGTTTCCTTAATAATTCTTCAGAGGCTTTGAACGATATGTTACGGACTACAAGACGAGCATTGCGGTTGATTCTCATCTTATCTTTCTGTTTTTCTTTTCTAGTTGATTCAGTTTCATCATCCACAATTTCTTCTGAAACATAAGACATAACTGTTAAATATAATTCAACCAAGTTGAACTATAGAATGATTAAGTGTCCATTATAAAAATGTTATATTTATAAAAAGGATAAGGTTTGCAACATGCTCCAAAAAATTCATAGACTGTAAATTGGCATGAGATACAATTTATTCATCAAATGCTTAATAGTGTTTTAGAAAGATTATCAAGTATGACACTTTTACAGGACATGGGCAGCATGTTAACATTTATTAGATGTTTCCATTGATTACCAACCTTTATGGTGGCCAGTTCCTAATACAGTACAATATCAGAAAGTAAAAGTTTTTAAACATTTATAAAATGCTAAAATTAAACATTTATGAAAAGCTTCAACTCACCCTTTATTTCAGGTTCCGAAATCTCTACTGACTTCTTATTAAACATTTTACTCTCTCCTTCATCTCTCATGTATTTGTGTTTGGGAACAGCCCATGATACATAGATGGGACGGCCTATAATTTTATTCAACATTTACAATTCAATTTAATTGTGATAACACCATTTTTATTAACATAAAAATATAATATAAATTGTGAGAAATATTTCTTTTAGTTCTATATTAGACTTATTTTCTATTATAGACATTAAAACAAATGATATCATTTTAGTTAAATACAAAAAGGAATGATACAAAATGTAAATAAGCAAATTGAACTTTATACTGATTTTCTACTATCACACCAGGTCTTTTATGGGGGACACAGACAGTATTGAGTAACAAATACCTCTATCCCTATAGACCTGTGGTATAGGAAGTAACAAAACGTAAATTTATCCTGAGACAAGTTCACAAGTAAGTACCTGATCTGATGACATATGAGTAATTCATAAATGCCAATCAAATAATATATTCATTATAATCAAAATTTCATTAATAAAAAATTGTGCTTGTAATTTTGAGTCCACTTCTAAGTCAACTTTGTAGATGAGCATTTAATCATCAATGGGTTGCATTAATAATTTAATACCATACTGCTCAAGTGGACTTTACTAATTTTATCATGAAAATCAATATCTTATATCAGCTTCTACCGTTGTATATAAATTTAAATAACTACCCAAAAAGTTTTTCTGATTGGTTGCATTCAAAGCTTCATTGGCCATGGGGATGCGGGTGAAGTGTACAAAACCGGTCCCCACAAGTCTCCCGTCAGGTGTTTTTAACAGTTTCGCCTCCTCCACCGTACCGTACTTTGAGAAGTGCTCTCTGAGCGATTTCTCCGTAGCTTTGAAAGAAATGTTCTTGACCACAAGTCTGGCGTTTCGGTTGACTCCATCTTTATATTTCGTGTTATTCTCTGTATCCCCAGTTTGATTTCCTTCCGTCATTTTCAGTGAAAATTAATAAATTCAGACGACGAGAATACAACACGTGTGATAAGTTTTAACCATAAACTGTAAACACTGTAGCAGCGAAAATTAACACAATATTTAAATTATGATTGTCCAGCAGAACAATACTTCATAACTGATAGATGGAAATAGTCGGTTCAGGTTGTAATTGAATTGTTTTCTACAAATATTGTTCATCATACCCTCAACAATAATAGGATCTAAGGGTACGTCTATGTTTTTATTCGCTCGTTTTAGCTCGTAGTTTGACAGTAACATGCGGTACTCATTGACGTTTTTGAGGATCAATGGTGACATTTCAATCATTCAATGTTTAGTTGTTATGTTATGGATATTTCCCCATTATGTACATTATATATACAACTAGTAAATTAAATATCTACTCATAAACTACGTAAACATTAAAAATTAAGTTTAGTCAAAATATACCTAATACTTGAAAATATAAAAAAAACCGGTAAATGTCGTTTAAACCGAACGTACAGTGTATCCGATTTTGTTATTCAGCTGACTGTCAAACTATGGTATAACCAAAAAATAAAAAACAAATACTCGTAGGCTTATTCAATAATGAACTCGCGTATTATGTTTCGTATAAGTAGACCACTTTTAACACTAATATGTAAAAGAAATAAAGGGTATAAAGTGATTAAAAGACCCGATCCGAAGACACTTAAAATGCCTTCATTGGCGTCGGCTCCCAGTTTAATGGAAATAATTAAAGAAAAAGTGCGACTAAATGGTCCAATGACTGTAGCGGAATACATGCATATAGTTATTACTAATCCTACGGAAGGTTATTATATGAAAAAGGATGTTATCGGGGAGACTGGGGACTTTATAACTTCTCCAGAAATTAGTCAGTTGTTTGGTGAAATACTGGCTATTTGGTTCTATGCTGAAACTCTGAAGATGGGTGCAGTGAAACCGTTACATATAGTCGAACTGGGACCAGGGAAAGGAACCCTGCTAATAGATATTCTGAGGGTAAATAAACAACAGACAATAATATGTGTTTCTTTAATTCCAATCTAATGAGGATGTTATAACATTGATTTTAATTTGTCAAATAATACAAGATTTTTATATTGTGATTTTAAAAATTCCAGGTCTTAAACCGTTTCAACTATAAATCAAATGATATTACATTACATTTAGTAGAAATATCTTCAGCAATGCAGAGGCTTCAAGCAAACAGGCTGTGTGTATCTCACAAAGATTGTCATATAGAATCACCATATTATTACGAGGTGAGGTGTAAAATAACAACAAGAATTGGATAATATGGTAAATAATACAATTGCAATTGGACACCGATTACTCAAACTTCTCTCATGAACCTTGGATTGGCCATGATTATTTTTAAACCTTGTATTGTTCAGACAATAAAAATGAAAAATGACAACTGTAAAGTTATAGTTACTGCTGGCCAACTGTGATTTGCAGATGACAAGAAAATTACTGAGAACTCAATGGTCTGCAGGTGATATTTAATCCTTAAAAAATTGACACTCTTTATTAGGTATATCAATTGAACATACCTACACTCAAAAGTCACCTGAGGTTAGACACTAGATATAGTGTGGGCATGAAAATCTCTGGTCTAAGATAATCCTAGTCCAAAACATTGAGTAATGATTTTGATTTCTAAACTACAAAGCTAGGAGTATAAGCAATTAAGAACTCTTTCTTTAGTCAAATTTATTATTATTATGATATCATCATACTAGGTCCTTTACAATGAAAACAGGGTGCACCGAGGTCCAAATATCTTTATTAGTACCTGATGCACTTCTACATTCATCGCTCTGCTTATACAAATAGCATTTACAGCTTTTTGAATTCTCTTTTGACAGGGAGAAACTGTAGGTGGTATCAAGATATTTTGGTACAATGACCTGAAGAAAGTCCCGTATAACTTCTCCTGGTACATTGCTCATGAGTTCTTTGATGTATTACCCATTCACAAGTTTGAAGTAAGTACAAATAAAATAAGGATGTGTATAATTTATTTTATTGTCCCACCAGGTTCTTTAAGTGTTAACACCAAGTACCAAATATATTTATACTTACAGACCTGACATACTCCTTCTACAGTTGTCATTGTCTTCATAGACATGTCAGTTTTGAAGTCTGTTGGCTCTCTCATCAGCCTATATCATCTAAAAGATCTGGTGTGATGATATAATGGTAATCACTTATCTGTTTCAATGAAATAATTAAACAATGTCTTTATTTATTGCCATATAGAAAACAGAAAATGGCTGGAGGGAGGTACTAATAGATTTGGATGCAAACAACAAATTGTATTATAGAATATCAGCTAATGAAACTCAATCTGTTAAAATGCTAGTCCGTCCGCCACTAGATGCAGGAGACAGGACAGAACTAGAGATCAGTCCAAGGAGTTTGGGTATAGCCAGACAATTAGCACAAAGAGTTGATGAGCATGGTGGGCTTGTGTTGATTGCTGATTATGGACATGAAGGAGAGAAGGGTGATACTTTCAGGGTATTTATAACATTCTTTTTGATGTCACATACTCATAGTACTGGAATTTTACATTCAATCAATCTTTTTATCCTTTACAAACAAATGTTAGTTATGTGATTTACTGCATTCTCCCCTATTGGTTAAACTACTATAAGTATATTATCTTTTCAAATATTTTTAAAGACATATGTAATTTTCTATTATATATAAATGTTTGTTTACTGAAATAAAAAATTTTATAGTAAAATAATTACAGGCTTTCCATAAGCATCAAGTGGTCAATCCACTAGAGAACCCCGGTGCCTCAGATCTGACTGCTGATGTGGATTTTAGCCAGCTTCGTATAGCTGCATCAAAAGCACCTGGAAATGATAACTATGCATTAGTTATGGGTCCAGTTAAACAAATGGACTTTCTTGAGAGATTACAAGCCAAAATGAGATTACAAGTAAGTAATAATAATCATTATTAATAAACTAAGTTACCCATTTTATTGTAAGAATGGTTATAACATTGTTAGATCTATCAACAACTCAACTTTCAGTTGATCTCCTTTAGCTAGTATTTTATGTAAAGGATTTTTTCTTATAAAAATACTCTTAATTAAAATACAAATATTTATAAAAATAACGAAATGTTTATTTTTCTCCTTTATATTAGCCAATATCAAACTATTTCAGGTCTTAATGGATTGTTCAGAAACAGATGAAGATAGAGAAAAAATAAAAGCAGCCTATGAAATGCTTGTACACCCAAAGAAGATGGGGGAGCGGTTTAAGTTCATAGCGTTCTATCCTTCTTCTATGGCTGATATACTAAACAAATATCCACCTCTCGGATTCTCAACTACTAAGCAAGAAAGTTAAATAGTAAATTTTTGATCCATCATGTTTATTGACATTATAAGCCATATTTATTTAATGTGTTGTAAATAATAAATTGATAGAATTTTTATCTTGTATTTTATTAATTCAGGAATTCCTTTTCCCGTTTAAATATCAGATGATTATACATTAATTACACCATTATATGTTTTTTTTCATGTGAATTGTAGATTACAATGTCATTACCATAATAACATCAAAACTAGGTATTTACTACGTATTATTCAGATATTCATATTTTACATCCATTTATCATTGAATATTGAAATATGATAGGTGATCTTAAAATAATCTCTGTTTTATTCTTTATTTCGTATTCTTCATAATTTACTGGAATTCACCTCATAATACTCAATTAACTAGTGATTACATTACCATTTATGAAATATGTAAAATGAAACAGTTCATATTGTACATTTAATAAGTCTTTACATACGAAATTGCCGTTTTTCATGAAATAAATCAAGCATATATTTTTTTAATATTTTTATTAATCAAAGTAAACTATATAATTATATATAATATATAAATCAAAGTATAGGAATCTAATCACCCATGCAATCAATGCATCTTTGCCAATGCATTGGTAGCTTATTGATGCCCTTCTTGAAAAAATCAGTTGGACGGGAGACTACAAATTCTTACAACAAATTCAACAAAATCGATAGTATCGATACTATCGATAGTATAGGCTTTTTCGATTAAAAATATCGATAGCAGAACTATCGATAGTTTGGCAACACTAGGGCAAATCTATAACGGATGGTGCGTTCGTTTGTACTGTTCGCTCCGTAGATGTCGTTGATGTTGCGTGCCAGTTGTGCCGCTTTGCTGCCACGACGGTACTCATACTCCATAACTGGAATTTTTAACGTATCCATGATGACGAAAAACGTTCGAATGCGTTGAAAACAAAACACTGTTAGACAAATAACGATTTTACAAAAAAAAATCCTTTTAAAATTAAATTAATTTGCAATTACAATTATCAGCCAAAAAAATATTTTGATTTAAAATGGCCAGTACGGCAGAACGGCAATTTCAAGATCTAATATGAGCCTTCATTAATACCGGTTTTATTTACCGGTAATATAGAAGATCGGAATAATACTATATAGAATATAGATAGAATTGAGGACAACACTATCGTAGTCGATCACCTCGTTGATGGACTTGCATATTTTTATTTGTATTGAGTTACCTTGCGAAAAATTACAATAATTGTTAATATAAATCAATCTAAAATTACGTAACGGCTTATACCTTCAGTAGTTTTTTGTCATCGACTCGTAGAAATTGTTACGACGCAGCGAAAAATTTTCACGCTGCTATGAAATGAAATGTCAAAATTTCAGTGGATTCATGCCAATGATGGAATTATTTTAGAATTTTAAAAGTGATGTGTGCGTTATTGAAAACTGATGATAGTGGATAACTTTAGTGGTATCTGTTGCCCTACAAGTTTAACCAGCGAGGAAGATCGTTTAATACGGAGACATCCCAGTCGGGTGATATAGGATTTCGCAAGCGGTGAGTTTTCTTTTGTTGCGTTCAAACCACTTATTCTTTTACGCCTTTGTATTATTATGAGAGAACTCTATAACATCGGCTTATTAAACTTCTTTTTATCTATTAAGTGATAACGAGATTCATTATGTTATTTTAGTTCCAATCCAATGTCAGTAAGTTTTTTAACGCCACAAATAAAAATAAACAGATATTACGCAAGAAAAATTAAATCTGCGGAAGTTTATTTGCTATTTCTATAATAAAAAAAATACTTAATGACCTTGTCATTTATATTTGTATAAAATATGTTGAATTATGTACCAATAAGCCTAGAACAAATAGTGTAATATGTTATAAATGCAAAACATTTTTAAGCCTTCATATTGGATTTTGTCACCTAACTTCTCATTAGCCAAAACAACTTTTATATCAATTTATTATGTAAATATATAGAGAATGTTATCATTAACCATTTTCAGGGATTTATATTTCTTTAGTCCCAGTTCAATTTTTCTGCAGCTTGTGGTCTAGTAATATGGTATTGGGGATGTAAAGTTATGTCATATAGAGTATAAATCTGTACAAGTGCCAAATAGATCGTTAAGCCAAAATTTACAGTGTGTTTGGACAGATTATACCACAACATCTTTAACAGTTAAATATTTGCCAATTTGTAATAAACTTATGTAAACTATGGTTTAAAAATATGCCTACAGCTTACTTCTGTCCACTGCTGGACATAGACCTCTCCAATGGCACACCACTGAGCTCGATCTTCAGCTTTTCACATCCAACCACTGCCAGCCACTTTGCATATATCTATTCTCCACCTGGCTGGCGGGGACATCCTACACTACGTTTAACATTCAATAAATTCCTAACACTTTAAAAATAAAGGTTCTTAATTCAAATAATAGCAATCTGTGATTCAATAGGTAAAAATCTTATACTGGCAAGCTACAGTGACTAGTGTACTGAAACATAATTTACAATTTAATTACACATAAGCAATGAAAATTGTTTTATGAAAGATATAAATAAAAGTAAAGTAACACATTGAATAAGTGAAAGTTGCCAGCAGTAATTGCCTTCAATCACAGAGATGCATCACAATTTTGTTATCTGATCTGGCTGATTCAATGAGTGTCACTTTGAACAATGATTTGTTAACTTTCTCTTTTGATACATTAATTCAACATCCTATGGGTTGTTTGTGTTACATTCTGTATACAATGCTGTATACATTATCCAGTACTTATAGAACTTGATGTAAATACTTATAATATTTATAAATAAATGTATGTACATAAAATTTTTGTTATATGTTTGATAGGGTTATTTCTCAGAATATAGTATTGTCCCTAAGTTTTTGCTCAATAACTTATTAAAAGATAGCTGCATATGTATTAGTAAGGTGTATTTTTTCAGCATTATACTTTGAATTGTAATTGAATGTATTTTTATTTATTCTTTATATATTTTATTTTAATATTGGTACCATAAATGTCATTTTTTATGTTGGTGCCAACTGATTTGCACACTAAAAATACATTACCTAGGTGTTTTCTGATATGATTATTACACATAGTAAACAATTAAAAAAAGGTAAATAATTTCCTTCTATAATTTTGTATTATTAATTATCAGTTCTCATATAGGTACACTCATGAGCTTTTTTATCAGTATAGGGAATACATTGTTGATAGACAAAGCTTTTATTTATAGGTATTTGATGCTTTTCAATGCGGTTATTGAACATGTAATGCTTCTTTTAGTAAAAAGAAACTACTGAAATTAAAGTATTGAAAATAAATCTCAAAAGTACTAGTCTAATGAAAAAATGTACATATATTGATAATTGAGTTAAGAATAACCCTGAAATCTTTTGAAACAAGAAGTATGTTGGATTTTATTGTTTGTGGTAACATTTCTGCTGTCAGGTTTAACATGATTATATGGGTTAAGCAAATATTCCAACAGTGTTATTAAACTATAGATATATTATAATAGAGTAGGGAATACATACAACTGCCTGTAAGCGGCAACATCTTTAGAAACAACGTTAGAAAGAGAGAAAACGATCATAATACTCGATCCATCTCACTACTGACGCATCCACAGCAAAAGAACAGCTTGTTTTTCTAATAATGAACTCAAGCTAGTGCTACATGTGCATGCGTGAGTAGAAAGGGACAGATAGGTAGCCTCATTTTCTTTCTCTTTTATTACACCATGAGGTAAGTGACATTGTTTTTTTATTGAATGGTTTATTCCTTTTTGTTAAATATTGAATGTGCAGAGGGAAAAAGACAATATGTACATACAAATTTTTTAAGCACTGTGATTTAACACATGGATCATAAGTTTTTTTTTTAATTTTAATGACGTAGACTACGTCGTTGGTCGAGCGGTTCCAAACGCGACTGCCGATCGGGAGGTCCTGAGTTCAAATCCCGGGTCGGGTGCCATTAGATTTTTCTAATTTAGATTCTCTAGTAATGACTTGTAGTGTGGAGTTGTGCCCAGTATATGGCAATAGGCTCACCACCTATTCCATGGGACTTAAACGTAACTGGTGAAATGTGAGAGTGTACTACACTCTTCTGCCTACCCACCCCTTCGGGGATTACAGGCGTGATGTTACTTTTTTTTATTGACGTAATTTTCATAGACTAATGTGAAGTTTTTTTGTTATTATGTATTTCGTAAAAACAATTCGCGAGTTAGCCTCGCAGGGTTCGTTCTGACCTAAAATTGAGTTTAGAGCGTGTAGTGAATTATAAATTCTATAAATAATATAATTAGGTAATGCGATGGTCCCCGTATACAAGGAAAGTAGGTGAGTGACTAATTGATGCATAGCCTCGTTTACTTTCGTATCTCGTTCTATATCTTTGTGAAGGTATTTCATACTTTGAAATATGCTCTTTAGTTGAAAAGCAGGTGATGATATTAACTGTTCAGCACAAACTACTGAGATAAGTATTCAAAATTCTCTTCGGCATCGCAGCATATTACACAGGAAGTACATACTACTCTCATCTTTTTGTTACCATTATATTGTGTAGGTTACATATGTAATGTAATGTGTCCCGGATGACAGCGAGCGGGTTTTGTAAATTGTAAATTAGCCGTTAGTGGGATTATCGTATTTGCAACTGTCTCTTTTGAATCTTCCATTTGTTAAAAAGCTTTCGTTTGTTATCGCTACATTGGTTAACTATTAAAAATTGCTTGCTTGCAAAATTTTTTTTTTCTCATCTTTTAACTGAACTGGGTGACGCTGTCGACGTGTACCCCAGTTTTGCATCAATTGTAGACAAAGACATGATATATAAGATGTCATTTATATTTTTTAAATGATATCCAGCTTAAGTAACGCAGATTTTTGGGATAGCCCGACTAGTTTCGGACCTATACAAATTACAAGCTCCTATCCCACCATCTGAGTCAAGTCGCAGCGAAAACAATAATAGTGATACAATAATCTTATAAAAATATCGATATTAAAACGGTAAGGACAGCGAGAGAGGTTGTATCATGGTGCAGTAGTGTTGTTTTGTTCGCTCGCTAAATAAGGAAAAACGACTATATACTAGTTCGCCTCGACGGTTCCGTGTTTTCCACTCGGTGCATTTGTTGTGCACGCTTACATCCGGACGCCTGTTCGAGATCGTGATGCGTTCCAAAAACAGTGTGCGAAATACCACCGCGCTCGTAGACTGACGTCAGCCTCACCAGCGCATACAACACTCAACACGGATCGTTCGTAACGAGATACTGGAGTGGCTCCAGTTCAAAATTGCACCATTGTGTATATATGCAGCGGGTATTAATAGTGGCTAGGGATGTGCCCGCTTAAGGAAAGAGTTGTTATAGGGGCGAGCGCGACTCCCGATCGGGAGATCTTGGGTTCAAATCCCGGCTCACTCTCAGTTTCGGCCGAAACTGAAACCGAAACATACTTACACATATTTGAAATTTCTATTGCATACTGAAATCTAGTGTATTTTAAACTTTGCATGACTCATAATGCGAAGCATAGTGTACTTTACGATCACGAAGAATTTTTACACATTTATGTGCATATTCTGTTTATACCGATAGTTAAATAAAATTAATTGAA
>DWME01006597.1:0-13473 GCA_018244795.1 Parelbella ahira ahira | reverse complement strand
CCGAGCTCCGGCGAAAACGTTAAACAGCTTGTTCAGGTTCTTATCGTTACAATTATAACCGTCGTTAAACGTATTCAGAGAGAACAGAGATGGCCATTACACTATACCATTGCCAATTCAGTTTTTTTTATCTATTCTATGTAATTCTCGTGTCACGTTGTTTGTCTGCGATGACACCGGGTGTCCTTATCAGATTTTAATGTTCTTTTTTAAATATGTGTTTTGGTCCCATGAAAAAGATAACATAGTTTTTATGTCGATTTTTAAAAGTGAAACTTTTCTAGAATACCTAAAAAGAAACCTGTGACCGTGAGCGGAACAATATAGCAAATGATAACGATGACGATGAGCTCTTTACAGTGGTTTGCCGTGGAAATGAAATGCATGTATTTCATATCTCTCTAAAATTTTAATTATTTTCTATTTCGTATTTCTTAAAGTACTTATTACGTCAATTTAATTAATGACTGCCTCGTTGGTCGACTGGTTTCATGCACGATTGCCGATCGGGAGGTCCTGGGTTCAAAATCAGGATCGGGTACTGTTGGATTTTATAATTTAGGATTTCTAGTAGTGGCTCAGAGTCTGGATCTGCGCCCGGTGTTTTTTTTTATGGCAATAGACTCACCACCAATTCTATGGGACTTACAGGTAACTAGTGAAACGTGGGAATTTACTACACCCCTCTACCTACCCCTTCAGGGATTAAAGGCGTGACGTTACGTTTTCTTTAAAAATATTCCTTCCATTTCTTAGAAATTGTGAATTAAATTCTAATTGATATTTTTCTTTTCAGGTACATATCGATAGGAATTTCAGGCAACACGATCTTGATAGACTCCAGGCAAGTTTAAGCCAAGTATGCGATTATACAGCCTTGTGTGCTGTAAATTATATAAGTATATATAAGTGAATATATTTCACGGTACACTGGAAGTCAACGTTCTTCACCTTCGAGAAAGTCATTGACATTCTTCACGTTTGAGAAAATTCCTCAGTAATGAATAAGGAAGCTGTCTATTACGTCGTCTCTACTTAACTCTGTCATTCGCAGTGATTAGAGTTAAGAATATAACTAGTATTAGAAATTACGATAACAACAAGGTAGTATTGTCATATTACACCAAGTCCTTTATTAGGTAAGCAGAGAGCACTGAATATATTCGCATTAAAATTAAAACAACTGAGTTTAAAATATCTCTGTCCCTACCAATCCGACCCTTCTTCTGTATGTATATATTTACATTATTCTCTTCATTTATGAACACTACTAACAGATAATTCTGATTACTTAATCATCCAGTTTTCAAAATTAAAAATTCGGTTTGGGATGGAAATTTTTATTTAAAAACCAATTAACGACTTAATTCGGTTAGTAATACCCCACCATTAAATTAAAACTAAAATCATAACTTCATAGTAGAACACGAGCAACGAGTTTTAAAAGCATTTCTTGCAAGCAATGTTTACGCTCCAAGACTGTCGCTACTCAACAAGCCACTTGAGTCCATAGACAACTATTAAACCCATACAGAGCCACAAACGAGAGCGCTCGGAACTGCTCACAATTTGCAAATGTAACCATTACTTTACGTCCCTATTGTCTCCAACTCTCGCCGCAGAGGACGAAGTGCATTTTATGTTCCGAACGTAACAACGCGCTCGGTGAAAATTCTCTATTAACATCAACATTTCAGTAACAGTACCATCCATTCGTATACAAAGAAATCTACGCGTTTTCGTCCTTCATACAATATAGGCACTACATTCTCCAGACTGAAGCTATGCACATGTTTAATAGATGTACGTACATACTTGCAAATGTATGAAATTGTCTCTCTGTTATTCAGATAAACAGGTGGTTGGAAGTATATGCGGTACGATATTGCTATGGCCACGCGGTTGTTAGTTAAATAGTCTGTGTTGCGGTCTCACGACTTCAGTAGACTGTTTCAATTGTTTAATAATTGTACAGTGCAGGTGACCAGTGTCCTGGACGCGTCGAATGGAACGAGCCTAATACTATACTGGACTTTTGTGTGCTAATAGTCCTATTATTGATTAGAATTTCCTAAGGTAGTAGTCATATTAACTATACCTGTTCCTAAACGTTATTTGAGATTTGTTGCTGACAGTAATTGGTGGCAGCGACTGCTTGGGTCTACTGCCGACTCGTTCCATTAAGGTTACTTATGTCATAAGAACTATAAATACATTAATTTTATATTTATTAAGTTAATAATAATAAAGTAATAAATATATTTCTTTTAACAGCGACCAATTTCCATATATAATTTTTTCCGCACCTAAGCTTAACGCTACGATCACAAATGGACGAAGACACTGCGAGTATATTCAGCAATATTTATGTTATGTATTTATAACTAGTCATAAATCATAGTGTCATAAACCCATGAAACATATTGTAAGTACATTGGCATACATTGTACGTACAGCGCGGCGGGCCGTCACATGTTAACTTGACCGAGCGTCGTTGGTCGCTTTCCAAATAAAATACTCGTGGCGCGGCGTCGTAGCCACTGTAGCAACCTCTTAAGTTATTACGTCAACATTTTTCTCCAAAGCATAGTTTTAATATAAAAGCAATTTAAAATCGCTCAGTTCATTGCGCAAACATGGTGCACAGTTATAAACGATGAAGTTGTAAAATAGCGAGTAAAGGGTATACAGGATGATGGAAAACGTTATGAAACTTACACAAATATGAGTTCTCTATGGAATGTGAAATCGTGAAATTCTCACTGACCAGTGTGATAGACTGCCCCTCTAAATCTATTTTCTATATATATAATTCACTGCTATAAAGTAAAAGTACTTCAGGTATTAAAATAGATAATTCGTTGGGGTCGACACTGTTACAAACTAATTTGCCCGAGGATTGCCGATCGTAGCTCGTAGCAAGAATGTTATAGCCCGTAGCAATGTTCGTGTGGCTCGTAGCAATGATGTTGTAGCAAGTGACAATGGTCTTCGTAGCTACCTCCGTAGCGTTATAAATTGTCTGTTAAATAAATCAAATTTAAAATACCCTTCCTGCGCATAACATAACCTCAGGCTTATAACAATAGAAACTTACGTGACTATAGACTATCATCTTCCCTTTGTAATAATATACTTCATTTCAAATAGTGGCAAGCAAATGTTTTTTGATAAAGCTTCAACTGAACACACTCAATAAAATATAGGTTACCTTTGATTCAACGTACCGTTATTTTTAACAATATTTTTACTACCACCGCCGCTGCCGAAGCTCTTTTTCCCGTTATGCGAAGTGTACGTAGCTTACAAAATAGATTTTTCGGAAAAACTAGCTCGACGGAAAAACAAGTTCGGCTCACGGTCGGTCGTTCCTCAAAGCGCAGTAAAGTCGATTACAACCAGTTCAAAGTGGACTGAGTGAAAATATTAATCACAATGATGCAACAACGAAAATGTTGGAAGCTACGCTTAAATGGCTCCGGAAATGAATTAACGTTTTTACACGCAGTTGACTTCCGTACTTCATAAAAAAAAAAAAAAATACTACTTATACGTACTTCATATGTAACTCTATCTAGACACGGCCACAATATAGCTATTATAGGTGAATGTAACTTATAGGTTTTACACATTTCCGTCACCTTGGCAAAGTATAACACGTGTTTATTGAACAGACGTTACACGTTGCTTAAGTTATTAAAATTAGCCAAGCATAATGAGGATTGAATTTATTTTGTTGTATTATAAAGTAAACAACTACGGATCACTAAGTTTGGATTCTCTAAGGACTTATTTGTATGCTATAAATGTGAATCCCGCAAAGCTACCTACAATTGAGACCAAAACTTAGAGAGCTACTACTACTAATGCGATAACATGCGTTGGATGACATACATCGTACGGCAAACAAATTATTTAGACATCAAACCACGCCGACACCTATATTTTTAAATTGTAACATAAACTACAATTTTATTACAATATTATTGAACTAAGGAATACTGCGATCAGGTACGGCCATAAAGTAACAATCTACGAGGAAAAGAAACATAAATCATTTTCATTCACGTTTTCCAAATTCTTTTCCAATCGAGTCCCAAACTCAACCCGTACATAGCCGAACGCTTTTTTCGGACAACGTAACCCGGCAACAACTCGTTTAGAATTCACGGAGTAACGACGTCAGTAAACGTGAACGTTCCCGAAATGTCTCGTTAAAAGTACTTGCTTTTGTCTAAAATTGGCCCGATTTGCATAAGTATGAACGTTAGTATCCACCGCACTGGTCCCAAAAAGACTTTTGTCACAAAAAGACTTTTATACCGAGAAGACTTTTATCGCTGTAAATAAAAGAGCAGATAAATGGTGGCGGCCTTGCTGAATTGGGTCGAAATGTTACTCAGTATATTCGACTTTGTCATTAATTAACTTTTTTAGTTCCAGCTTCAGCAGTTTACTTGTGTTTAATGTGTTTTGTAGAAATATAGATATAAAAATAGAAAATAGTTATAAAATATAGAAATAGAAATATAGTTTTGTATGCCAATGTAGAATTGAAGATTAAGAGTTGGGTCCAGCAAGGGAAAACTAACAAACGTACAAAGCTACTATGGAGAATGATTATGTACACTCTTGTTAAATAAATAAATAAATATTTATTAGGTAATAACTATGACAGTACCTCGAAATTCATTGTCCAGAATCAACATAAAATGAATACTTTTATTTTAATAGAGTATGATGATAGATCAACAAAGAAATATAGATTAACTTGTTATTTACCATTGGCTTACTGATTGGAAATGACTTCTAATTAATAGCAAAATAAGTAATCAATAGTTTCGCATTATTATTGAAAAAATTCGTTCGTTGTCAGTCGTTCGACTGTCATTTGGAGATATACACGTTTGGGCGCTAGGCGACACTCAAACTTTATGATCATATTCATACGAATACATCAATAGTCTCCGGAGAAAAGAAAAATCTCCTCGAAATAAATTCATGTCCAAAGCGCACAATCTCTCCCTTGATTGCAATTGCCTATTTCCTGGCTGATGGCGCCACTAACCCACTTTCCAGGGGCCGGGATTGAATTAAGGATGTTCCGTTCCTAGAAACTGTACCAGACGAGTTTATCAAATGACCATTTCTACCAAGAAACAGGGTAACTGAGTTACCAGTTAATACTAATAGAGTTATTCTTATTAACGATTTCAATTTTATTTAATTTACAATAACAGTCCTATGCGAAGTCTTTGTGTAATAATTACCAGATGCCATGAACAGTAGACTTAGTGGACATTGGTGATAGCTGTCAGTTTGACTGCTGTTATATTCATGTAGAATTTATTTTCTTCCATAACACGATATCAGTTCTTAAGTATATGAGTATATAAAAAACAACTACACTCAATCATCAATGTGAATGTTACTTAGGTATATTCAAAACCACCATTTTGAATTTTGTCTGTCCATGAACTTCATTTGTTTCTAAGTAGTTTGCTTTGGAATTTCCATGTAAAATATTTCGTAAATAGGCAGATAAAATAAATTACGTCCTTGAAATTACAAAACATCACGAATGTATACGCCCAAAGGGGTAGGCCGAGGAGTCTATCATTGTCACGATTCACTTCTTATGTAACACCGGGAACAAATCGACCCACCGTGCAGCTACTAGGTAGTTCAAGTTATGACTACCTACTAGCACCCGACCCAACAATCGAACACAGGACCTCTCATTCAGCAGTGGAACTTGCAACCACTGGAACAATAATGCATTCTGTTAATACGCAATTAGATATCAAATTGGACATAATAATCGTACTCGTATATATAGATGTAGCCTGTTGTACTAATTGAAATCTTGTCACTGTAGATAATTCTGCTGTTGTTACTGTATTAAAATAGGAGACTAACTTACGTTTAACAGTGATCATTGGTCACATTAAAATTACTAATAATAAAGTACTGGAAAATGTAGTTATGATAATTACACCAAATTTATTTAATTTTCATATCTACTACGGCCTTAACCCTCTCAATATTAGAGGAGAAACATATTTCAACAGTGGAATGACAAATGGCTCGATTATTATTTATTATTATTATTATCTACATAGAATTTTACACGTATCCCGAAACAAAAATGCTGGGATTTTATAAATCTGCCTCCACAACATTTTTCATGATAAAAGTCAGAATATATCCGCCTCTGGCAAGTGTATCGTAAAAAATGTTTATGATTTATTTTTTTATATTTGCGCCTCGAGGCGTACACATAAAATATTCTTGAAGATATACGTAAATTAGTAATAAAAGGAAGTCCAAAATAATTCCAAAATAAGTTCCAGAGTATAACACAATTTCATGAATATGTATGAAATATTCGTTGCATTTATATTATTTTAGAAGTGAAAACTTCTTTAGCCGCGTTGAGCACTTTTCGGTAGGGGATAAACTAAGGGGTTGGCGTCGGCGACGGTCACCTACATACATGTTAATATGTCATGCTCTGTAAATATGCTCTGTAAAGTGACTTATTTTCAAACGACTTTACTGCAGCAGTGTATACTAAATATCATAATATTTTTTAAGGTACCTACGAAAATGAATGATAAGAAACTTCAAAAACTAAGCCTTTACTTTAAAATATTTGCAATATTCATATGAAGATATACGTTAAAAGGAAATTTTAATTTTTAATATTACAATCTGTTTGCAAATTCAAAATATACATAGTTTTAAGTTTTCACTTCTTATACAGATGAAAGAACTTTTATCCAACCAAGAAACCCTACATACATATACAACGTTACGCAAGCCCCAATCTGTAGACACACTGTACCAATACGATTATTACTGGTATCAATAAGCTAATAAGTCCGGTTATCAGTTTTTTTGAACCTAACTCCTTAGTAAGGCTCGTAGGTTCGATTCCCACCACCGTGACCGTGTAATATTAGTTCTATAAACAGAAGTCATTGTCATTCTTCTTTCCTGGGTGTAAAATATATATCTATATAGGCTTGCTTCATAACAGACAGCGGATAAAGTACATATGTATACAGATACATATATACATACGTATGTAAATCTACATTTATAATATGTATATTTGTATATGCATGTGTGGTTTATCAGCCATCTGATAGCACAGCACAAGTTCTTCGTAATTTGTGATCAGATGGCCGCGTGTAGAGGTGTCACAAGAAAGTTATTTATTAATTTAATTGTAACTGCTGGTGCCGCCTGCTTCCAGCGCCTGTCGAAGCAAGGCAATGTTTATTGTGACTTGGCTAAGTGCATGCACGCGCGATGCTCCCAACTTTGTGCTGCACCCATTAGAGGAAGTTCGAACTTTTTATGTATAGGACATTTTCGGGCTTGTTTCTTATTATTTATGCTGATAATAGCTAGAGCAGTGACGGTTACAAGGGGAGGCAATGGACTGAAATAGGCTGATGATGATGATGAGGATGATGATGATGATGACGATATTAATAGAAATAGGCATTCATTTAAATATTCTAGCGCAAGGTAGTCATCTACCTTTAGGCATTCATTTAAAAAGTAATAGCAAAGTCAATGCGTTCTGGGTTTTTCAAAAACCCCCAAAATACTTTTAATACGGTAAGAAGGTTTATACATATACCCATAATATACATTTCTAGGACACGAAAAAGTATTAAGATTTATATATAAGTAAATAAAGATAACGGTTAATGGAAAACCATTTGCATGTATCGGGAAATAAATGAAAATTTCGGCCGGTCCCAGATCGGGAGCGTTCGAAAATAGCTTCTGAAAACAGTTTTCAGTCAACTGGCTCTGCTTGCATATAGCCTACTTACACACGCGATCGCGAATAAAAACGAATCGCGTGTACTGTTTGAGCGCGTCGCGGCCGTTAGTGGGCGATCGTTCCGTCAGCTGCACACTACCGACGAGGTTTGACAATAATGTTTATACACCTTTATGTTTATCAAACTTTAATAAAAATACTTAAATAAATGGTGAGTTTTAAACTATTGTTAAGGTTAATAGTAATGTTTGAGTTGTTTAATTATTAACCTTTTGTAATTCCATAGAATTGATTGCGGTTCAGCTTTAACGTGTAGTATGGGTAACCTAGTGATTTGAAGTTCAGCCTCTCGCGCCGAAAGCTTGAGTTCAAATACCGGCGCGCTCGTGCTTACAAATGTGCGTTAAAAAATTAAACATCTTAAGGAAAACATTGTAAGGAAACCTGCACGCCGTGAGAAAGTCTGTCAACCCGCACTTGGCCAGGGTGGTAGACTATAACGTTGACCTCTATTACATTATTGTTATACCCAAAGGCAATAATGAAAAGCGTTATATGTTTATAGGTGCTTAAAAATATCAACGACATTTCCCTAAAGTATCTGTTAAACATTTTATTATCACTGCAATAACATGTACCTACTTCTATACTTTGGTAAAATGGTTCGTGTGTATGCTTTTGGAGTATCGTTTACAGTAAATAAAAACATAGAATATAATAAGAAGGGCCGTAACACACTACCAATATTTGTAAAGATAATATGATAACATGTTCCTGAAAATTTATGTACCTAGAGACTAGCCACAAATCTCCTGATACGAAACTTGTTAAGCTCCCGTTACTTTTATTATAGATAACCGTACACTTGGTTACAATTATGGTATTATATGTCTAAAATTCAATTTAGAACTCTACGAGTAGAATATGCAAGTTTATAAAGTAAAAAGTTAGACAAAGAGAAAGATTATAAATTTGTGATTGAATTGGTCGTTTAAATGCTTATCTTGACAACAGATGCTTTATTTATCCCTACGTAATTGTAATAAATAATGTATCGACAACGTATGTCGAAATATACTTATGTTTGTTGTATAAAGAGTACGAGAGTATTAATATAATACTTTAGAGTATTAATATAGAGTATTTTTTAGAGTATTAATATAATACTTTATGTTCATCATGTACTAAACTGTAAACCATATTGTCAAAAATAAACAGCGCATTTTGGGTCACATTCGGTCCTAAGTAAAATTTGAAGGCATTATAATTGTTATTTTCATGAGGTACGCATTATAGTTTTATTCTCATATATTTATTAAATGAAAAGAGCATCAAACAGCAGCAATCTTAAGGTTGCTGCCGCCAGTAGACGTCTGCAACTAACCTCGAATAGGACTATAGGATAGAACTGTTAAGTATCAAATAGTCTACGTAAACTGTTAAAAGGATTATTGGTATTCTCACCCGTTTTTGTAAATTATTTAAGTATTATATAGTACACCATCACGCCAATTCCTTAACGATGTAGGTAAAGAGCATTGAGTACCAAATTTATTAATCCTTATATAACTTTTACAGTCATCATTATCTTCATGTACGCGCGCCGGTTTCGGAGATTGCTGACTCTGATAAACATTCTTCTACAATACTCGCATATACACAGTTGCTATATAATTATAAGAATAAATATTTTGACGCCTTCAGAAAGTAATGGACCTTATCATATCTCGTATGGCGGGCATATTTGGCATCACTTCAAGATAATAACATATTTTGTCTCGCACAACACAATAAGCGTTACTCGTTTTCTTTCCAACATTCAAATTGGAATTTACGCTTTGTAGGCAATACTAAGTTGCAAATAAAATTATCTTTTTGCGACAACGTGATGTTTATATTATTAAATTTACTTTTGACGCTACTGCATAACACATACTCAACTAAATGTATTAATTTAATATAAACCATTACATCGTTATACTAAAAATATTATAAGTATTTATAATATAATCGTTTTAACATATGTTTTGCAATATATGTTTTACAAATAAACGTACTTTTTTTCTGAAATGGCCAGTTCTATGACATTCTATGATGACTTTCGATGTTTGCAGCTTTGTATACCTATGCCGATTTGATTCAAGACAAAACTGGTTGTTTTGATTGTCAAATACATATTCGTACATGTTTAGTATCCCAGTGATTGCCTGAAATATACAACTGTGACATGATCGCTTTGATTCCTTTGGCTAACTTAAAACATTTAAAGTAAACACACTGGACTCATATGGTGATTATACCCCCATCACCTCGACCACCTTCAACCCCTTCTATGATATGGCGTTTTAGATTTCTGGACAATATTTTTTACATTATCTAAACTTCCACATTTGTAGTTCAGCTTTCCAGCTATATACATATGTATATACATACATGCGATATATGTATATACATTTACGCACATATAGGGCGTCCGAAGCATAGCTTCGTCGGCACACGGCAAACCCATTACCGCGAACAAACTTTACCAAGGCCCAAGTTTCGCCATATTGCCACTGGCTATAAGTTCATAATACGTTATGCTAACATGAAGTGCGCGTGTTCCATTAACATTAAATATTTATTACAACTAAAATTTATACACATTACTCCCGTAATCCCTGACTGGGCAATGTTTAAATATCGATCAAAATAATGCAATCATATGATCTTTGTTTTAAAATAACGTACCAACGGTATAGGTACATTCGGTTAAAATTAAATGGCATATTTTATTTCAATTTCATTTGTGTCGAATAAAAAGTTTGTATCAAGTTTATAAATACATTAATAAATCAATTTATTTCGATGAATCATTTCAAACTTTATCATTAGTCAACGAGTTTGTTTAGAATTTTTAAAGAATATGGCAGTCAAAGAGGACTCCCGATAGATGTGAAAACTAATAATTGGCAAAATTATTAATATTTGAATTCTCATGTTTCAATTAAAATTATCAATATCAGTTTAATTTTCACATCTATCGACACTCCGAGCATTAATTACATAAATGGTTTATTGTTATGTATGGTTTATTTATTATCCAAATATATTTCGGTCTGTAGAAGATCATGACGAAATATAAATATAATTAAATTAAAATAACAACTTTTGTACAATTATATTATACATAGTATTTGTATCTACATTAATGTCAATGTACTTCAATTTTACTTGTAAAGATATACACAGCACCGATGTTACACAATACGTCACCTGTATAGCTATAGATATAATGCTATTACGCATTTCGGTGACGCGAGCTCACAGGATTTCACCCCTCCACAAAGCGTTTAACGCACACAGCACACGGTCAGGTATAGACGATGTGTTATACGTGTATATGTACGTATCCATGTACACAGGCCACTGCGCATCTATATATATACACATACATGTATACATACTAATAGATATAGATATACAATTAACATTAGCATGTCGGTGACGCGAACTCAGAAGATTATCCCATATCAAAAAGTGCTCAACGCGGCTAAAGAAGTTTTCACTTCAAAAATTATAGTAATGATATCAATTTCTTTTTATCTGAACATAGCATTATATTTATGTACGTCATATACATAAGTGTGTTGTGCCAGTGTTATTACGGTTTGCCGCAAGCGAGCTGATCTGCCGCAGAGTGCTGCACTACAGCACATACACTATGAGCCATCTGTGGCGCGTGTACATGGGTGCCATCAACCGAACATTCTAACCCGAGAAACGTTAAACCCGCTTGACGACCAACGTGCCGTCTGATCGTCAGTTATTTTCAAAGATATATATAAATTCAACGTTGGAATTATTATATTTCGTGGAATGATAACCAATATTAATTAAAAAGATTTATCAATTAAACACCACCAGTCGATGTATCGACATGTCGATATTCGAAATGAACATCTAAATGGTAGTTAGTACGTAAGATGAAGTAAAACAATTCTCAGTTGTGTGACTTGAAATAATTGCCTACTAAAATGTGAGCTTCGGCCTCGCTGCTGAGTAATGGACCGAGCGTTATATGACTTGAACTAGGCCGAAGAGATTTAGTGACTTTTTCAGTCCGAAGAGGCTTTTCGCGTAAGTATTTCGACAACATTGTTATATGTTGTATTTGGAGCTTCGTTGGCATATTTTTTATGGCTGTGAATAAATTAATTTATATATATTACAAACGTGTTTTTTACGACTTAATCCCGAACATTTCAAATTACATTCTCAAAATCTTTTTAGTAAATAATTAATTTATTCCCCTCCACGGCGGACATCTAATCCAAATATAAGGAGAGCCTGTGTTCTGGCAACCAGAAGACAGATTAACTTGTATATATAACTATCGAGATATATTTTTATACCGTAACAAAGAACCAATAATTTTCCTAGTCACACATATATTTATCCCTGGTAAGATTGAGAAGTATGACCCAGTCTGAGCTCAACAGTCAGATTAATTAACTACCGAACAAACAGATAAATCACGCAACGAACAATGTAAAGCGTAAAAAGTCAATGAACATATATTCAATGGTTAACTATACTGATACGAAAATGTATTTAATGTTGAATATACAGGTTTTTACGAAAATGCATTTAATCGTCTAATGTACAAGGGGTGTAGGTACCAAAATATATTAAAATCAAAGTTTGCTTTTAGTTTTCGATATGTGCACCTGTGCTGAAAATGGTAATACAACGCAGTGAAACTGCCGAAAACTTCTACAGACGATAACGAGTTGGACGCAGAATAATGAAGCTAACATATATACCAATAACTTCTCTATTAAACTCATGCATTAGTAAATAATATATGTAAGTACCATAGTATATAAGAAGCATTATAACATTCATTTAGACGCGTCAAATGTCATTTAGACGCTTCACACCAGTTATACTGCAGTGTATATATTTGAACAATAAGGTACAAATTACAAGTACAAATCCATTAAGGTACGAATGAGATGATATAGAACACTTAGTTTTTTTATTTCATATACACTCTTACAAATTTAAATATTTTTAAAAAGCAACGCTGTAAACGGATTTCAGTTGGTCCATTAGGTTGCCAGTCTTATCCGAACAAACGTATCGTATTTATTTAACACCATGGACTTTAACTATACATATTACAACGTGGAACACGTTTTAACCCTGTGTCCAGGGCTAGTGCAGATCCGAATGAATAGAGCGCCCTTGAATATCTTCAAGGGACATCCCTTAAAACAAGGATTTAAATGCAAATTAAAATAAAGACCACATATCACGGTTTGCTTGCACAGGCACGTGCGTGTGGCCGCCGTAACCAAAATACGAGTACCTTGGACTAATTAATAGTCTGCAGGGAGCCGGCCTTGTTCAGGGTTCGGCTACGAACGTAAAACAGACATACATGTCTGCTGCAGGCTCACGTAATTCGTTGCGTTCCTGTGAAGACTCTGGCATGTAAAGATGTATGTTTTCCTTGCAGCCTTGGAACTCAAACGGAGATATTGAGGTTTTGATTCTAATAAATGGCTGAGGAGCGAAGTTGAGGTCTTGAGTTCCAGTCCGCGGGTCGGGTATTATTGGATTTTTCTAATTTAGAATTTCTAGTAGTAGTGACTCGGAGTCTGAATCTGTGCCCGGTATATGAT
>DWME01006596.1:0-13474 GCA_018244795.1 Parelbella ahira ahira | reverse complement strand
GGTACATAGAAGTGCTCGACGTATGATCAATGAATACCTGGCAACCTCTTAATCGGAATACTTAATTAATAAATGCCATGTGCACGAATAAATCGTGAGATATCAACGAACGCACTCAGCGCAGCCGGTGCTGCGGAGTCAGTGCTTGGTACTTATAGTCTGAGAGCTCATCATAAAATTTCAGTAGTTATTTGATTTTGTAGCTTATTAAAACCACTAAGTGCACATGTCGCACAACACATCGAGAAATCAACTACTGTTTGACATCTATTTTTAGTCTACTTGCTTCTACAGCTTCACTGAGTTGACGAGGTTAAATATATCTGTCAGATTTATGAGCCAGGCACCATTGAGACATATTTTACTCTCTCTTCAAAACAATGATTCAAGAAGCATTAAGTTTTAAAATCTATACGATTTCCTGTTCACCATCATCATCATCATCAGCCTATCTCAGTCCACTGCTGGACATAGGCCTCCCCCATGGAGCGTCATCGCGCCCTGTCCTCGGCTTGTCGCATCCAGCATCTGTCTGCAGCCTTTCGCAGATCGTTATCCCACCGGGTCGGAAGGCGTCCTACGCTTCGATTGCCGAACCGCGGTCTCCACTCCAGAACACGCCTGCTCCACCGGTTGTCGGTTCTTCGGCAGACATGCCCAGCCCATTGTCACTTCAGCGAGTTAATCCTTTCAGATTTGCTGTTGAAGTGTAATAATTTTTGTTTCAGAATTCAATTCCGTATATAACTTTCAGTTTCATCTAACCACACGCTCAGCTACAAAGTATTAATACTAGAGTACAACCGGGATAAACACAAATAAAAGCAATTTGTTTTGACCCGGGCTTTCACGTTCCAAATATTGCCACTAAAACTTAAAATTTCCTGTTTATATATCATTACTACAGTGCGCAAAGTAAGGGAATCTTCTAGCGGAAATTCCTTACGAGCTCTCGGACTAGTGCAAATGTATTAAAGATACTTTATAATTATAGCTATATATCAGCTCGGCTTTTATTAAAAAGTTGTCGTTTACTTCCCGCGCCGGGACTGTACTATTGGCAATTTTTATGATTAAGTGGACCGCTAACATTGAGTGTAATATGAAAAATGTAGCAGTAAGGACAGGTCACACAGGGGGAAATATACGTATTGTAAAGTAGCTTTTTGAACATCACATTACGCCTTTGTTATCCAAAGGTGTAGGCAATGTAGGCACTTTCATGATTCACCAGTTATGTTACCCATGATGTAATAGGGGGTCTAACTCTATTAAAAAAATTAACCGTAAAGATATATTCTTTATAACATCAAATGACAATCTCATCTAGTGATTAATTGACTATGATAATTTGGTATTCTATATAATGGATTTTAAGCTCGTTTTTAGAAAAATATTGTGGGCTATAATTACTTGGTCAAAGTCATCAAAATACGTAGTGTTTGAGTACCTATATCAACCGTTCATGTCTCACCCGCGTGAGTTATAAAAATAATTTTCTGAACTATTTAATCATCTGAACGCAGGTATTCAATGAAAGATGATTTACACAGTAACTCTGAGTCAACTTTTGTTTTGCTCATTTTCATCGCTCATTCTGTTGTAACGGTTAAAACGTCCGTCGTTATTTCTCTGTTTATATGTAGTTATTAACGAACCTCGATTCCGTCGAACCACTGCTATGTTTGCGCCGTAGACGGAATACGAATAACGTATTCCGGGTCATTCGGATAACGACTCGAATGAATAATTCCATTTCTCTCATCGTCGGCGAGAGATGGTCGCCTGCAGCGTGTAATTTCCGTTATCTCTCGGTCGCGTACATTGAGTTCGTTATAACGCTCCATAACAGAACACGCGCGGGGAAAAAATATATCCACTGTATTCATTCATCTTTAATTTTTTTAAACTATCCATAGCACTCCAACTGCCATTCTACGCGGCCATTGTTTTCGTGCATTTCCATACGTTGCAATTAAGTACTGCGCGGTTGCCATTTAGCTTCAAACGATATTTTAATCTGAATCCGTGCAGGATACGTGTCAATTTCGGCCGGCATTCTCCCAGCTCTCTGTATAACGAGCTGCTCCTGTGCAGTTTCGTAAAAAAAAGGTTTTATTCGACTCAGCCATTCCACATTCATTCTAAAACGCTCCCGGGTCATTAAACTCGGTGAAACACGATGCGATTTTAAATTCTGCCAAATTATGGGAAAAAATGTGGCCTCTGTCTCTCTCGTGCTGCCGATAGCGCTTGCACTGAAACTGCGCTACTGAAATGTAACAACGCGAAGTAATATTGTACTTTTACGTACGCGTTAATAGTAACGTTCAAAATGATTTAGTACTACTTTAGTATAGCCGATGTATGGCAGTAAGGTCACGAATATCATACGAACTGCGCACAAGTGTTATCAAAGCAATAATATAATTTATTTAACAGCCACAATCCAATTTGATTACTAATTTATTAAATCGGCAATATTTCTTCCGCTCACCGCTTCCACTCCCGCCCGCCAGACCGGAAACATCGCCAAATGATCGCTGAGTGATATGACCCTCGCAGCCCTATTAGCGGAGTTAGTTCCGGAACAGTCAGGAAGTCATCAAGCTTAACGCGAGCCTAGACTTGGGGAAATAATTCATACTACTCGCAGTGCTTAATGAACCCCGATGGGTTAATGGGTTTTTTTAAAAAAAAGCGCAATTACATAACATCGTGCCTGTATTTTCCCGAAGGGTTAAACAGAGTAGTGTGAAAACCTCCGACGAATCACGTATTTTGTTACAAATCTCAGCATGAAAAAAGAAGTACGGCTGTTGCGTGAATTTAAAGTTAGAAAAACCCAATAAATCGAGTACATGATCGTACGATATTTATACAGTTAGTTTATATATTTTCACTTACATTAAATATCTTACATTGTGTAAGTACGCTTTCATGTTATAACTGCTTAATCAATTTCATTTCATGACATTTAGCATAGTGCTTACTTTCAATGATAAGAAAGAACATGGGGGTGTATATTTCAGCCTATTTATACCGGCGACATCATTTTATTAAGCCAGTAAAGTTTTCAGAGCAACTGTAAATAGGTTTATTTAAATACAAAGTTATTACAGTAATTTTAATTAGCTACAGATAAAAATCACTTGTCTGTCTTTTTGTTTACCCTCAGCGAAGCGGGCGGGTAACCGCTAGTGAAATATAATGAAAATAATCCAGTTAAAATAAATATTCGCTTCTCTCCACTTTGGTTTAATCCGTTTTCATTGCATGTAATGTTCGCCATTAAAGAGCTGTTATCGAGAAGATATGGCTGACTTTTCGTAAGGATACTTTGTGTTGCAGCTTCCCTGCCTTGAGATTAGACCTTTTAGATTTGGCTTGATATAATTTACAATCTACACTACGTTAATAGTGCAATAATTATTGAAGTTTATGAAACTCTGTTGCCGTATATAATTTACGACCTGTCTTCAGTTCGGAAATGCCATATCACATGTTAAATTCGATCTTCTTATCTTCTAGCTACATTTATAATAGAACTTTAAAATATTTTATAATGATACAGTGTTATTTTTCTTTCACAATCGTTTTATGGCAAGAGTATGATCGAGCGCCGTTACAATACAATCGCAAAGTAAAAGACTATTAAAATATTCTAAAGTTCTATTCTAAACACTCCCAAGTCTTTGTATTTGAAAGGACTTGAGAAGGGTGAGACCACCAATGAAAAATTTTTAGGAGCTTTCGTGCTCCCGCGAACAAGTAAAGCAACTCAATCTGGTTTACGTTGTTAGGTGATAATCTATGAACTATATAATTATATCGGAACCATTCGTAAAGTTATAACACTTCCCACAGATGTATTAAGGTCGTCTCGGACGGAGCTATCATATATATTCGTATACTGTGCTGTTATACTACACACCACCTACATTAATACTACAAACTATCACAAACAGTAACTACACTACAACATATATCTCTGAAAGTATTGTCTGCATAATAATGTGTCTTGCTATACCGGGATATGTCTTGATGTTTCTGTTCACATATTTTGATGACGTAAGAAAGACGTACATATAAATGTACATATATTAGTGTGTGGCCACTCGAGCGTTACTGTAGAAAATATATTGTAATATATCATCATATGCCTTGCTATATATGTACATATACGTTATAGCTCCGCCTGTGACGACCTTCAGTTAGAAATCTATCTCTGTTCACTGTCTACTCATTTGAATACTTGTTCAATATATGTACCTACCTATATACATTGTCAATGCAATACCATTGTATTCAATAAATTGATTTGAATGTTCCGTGCAGACGTTATCGTAATATCAAACCAATGCAGTCGACTGTGATCTAATCAACGGATATACTGACAACCGTGTCAGCGCTTGAAATCATATTAGCGTCGAGTTGCTCACTGACGATGCTAGCGGCGTTACTAAGATTAATACATTGATATTCACCACAGAACATCTCATATTTTTATTCAAAACTAAAAAAAAATTTAGAATCGTAATTTTAGACCGCCGTTTCATGCGGCCACTGTGCATGAGATGTATTATGTAGGTTGCATTAGAAATTGCGAATAATATTGCAGGTCAGTCTTATAAGCAATTTTTTAATGAAACTGAAGCATATTCAGCCCAAATGCGATTTTACGGTTGAGTATGAGTGTCCTCCCAGAATGAAATGTTTAGGCCATAGTTTCACTACACCACGTATATTAACATAAGGTCGAATGTTGAGACACACGAAGATCGTCGTCCTAGAAGAGTGCACGCGGAATATATATGTAGGTATATAAAAAATATGTAACACCATATTATTCAAAAGTAAAGAACGAACAAAGATCAAACGCGCACGCCTATTTCCGGTCTAGCTGTTTTACTGGAAAAATACACGTGAAAAATATATATGTATACACATATATAGGTAGACAGTTTAACAGATAAAAAGCGGTACGTGAAGTGGTCTCGGTGCTGGGTATTCTTAATCTCGGCACCGGGCTGGGGTCCGCTTGCTTTCGAGTGCTCATAACGCGAATGTACACTTTATGATAATGCTCAGGGAATATGCACCAGTTTTGAGAAAGAATATTTTCACGCTGTTCCCTACTAGCAGAAGGCGAAAATAAATCCGCAATTTTTTTTCTTCTATTTTTAACAGCTGTTAACGTTTTGATGGTACGCGAACGCAAGCAATTTAAGCTTGTTAAATCGTGATTTTAGCTCGTTGAAATTCGCATACGAGCTCAATTATTTATATTTTACATCATCACCCCGTCTTCCTTAGTAGACAGAGAGCACCGTGTGGCAAATATGTCTCTTTTCAGACTTAACTTGCATCTTCTACAAACCTCCACACATGACATACTTCTTTCCGTGGTCAAATAGTGGTAATACCAATACTGTAATATTATATATCTAGATTTATATTTCATTTATTACACCCTGCCACCGGGCACGCAATGTATTGCCAGCCTTGCTACTTATAACCTTTGTAATAGTTGTATCGCTATACAAACTTATTTGCATTTGTATTATTGTGAACTCCCAAAATTTGCGTTGTAGCCAAGTACCAGTCAACATAAAGTACTACTATAATACAATTTATATATATTATGCAGTTTATATATACTGTATACTAATATAGTACAATTTTAGATAAGGTCGCGGTGGTCTATTTCATTTATTCAAACTAAAAAACTAAAATGACGTTACAATACCGAATCCCATAACAAAACTATACTTTAATTTTAATACAGTTTCATATATTATATAGATTTATTTACACCAAGTTATGATAAGTCAGTGTACCTATTACTACTCTCGGAGATTACCTTCATAAATACTGCCACTAATACTTATGCAACAAAGCTATCTTTTCACTTTCCTATCTCATTCGACTTTCACCGCGGGTCCGGCTGAAGTCTAAGCTGTGAGCACAGCAGAGACCTACTGTACAATGGATTGCCAGTACACAGTACTACACTTCCCGGAGCGATTAATTGGTCCGCTTTCTAACTAGGTGTTTGTGTACCGACTGGTCTCGGACGCAGGTTTTATTGGATGTTTTTGTTGTGGTAATTTCGTGGTGCCCGTATACCTTGTACTCGCGAGTCGTACGGCCAATAGAACACTTCCATGTGGCGTTTACGACTTTCGACATGAAATTAAAACGTTTGGATTTCTGTGTGTCATCTTTCTTCTAACAGATTTCACATGTGTAGGTATATAAAAAAGGATTGGAATCTTTTTTTTTATTACTTTGAAACATCTCTTATTCTTACGTATCTGCCTACTACACAGTTTAAAATTGGAACACAGCTATGAATGCAGTAGAAATTTCTAGAACAATTGTGGTGCTTGCGTAGATTCATCTACGCTTCGGGCTTCAGCCCGGATAAAGATTTAAACGTTTCGCGTTCATTATTAACTAGCTCATTTTACTCGACTCGTTCTCACCCATTGTTAGTAGATTTGAAATATGTTGGAAAAGGACAAAGTATACAACTAAAAAACTGTAATTCAGCGTTACGAATAAAAATATAACAAGCTTGAGTTTAAAATACTATGAAAGTTTCTTTTTGTGCAATAAAATTTGAAGTATCTACTCGCGAACAAATTTTAAAACACATCACACCACCATGAACAATAGTATATTTAAGAGACCTTTATCTGTGACAGAATTTCGAACTGAAACCATGTTATTAACTTTGATGTAGTTTCACAATTAAATTGGCTGAAACGTATACTGTCAATATAGGTAGCGTTATTAAATTAAATAAGAAGTCGCTTGTTGGTATTACGGGATATCTAGCCGGCGGAGAAAAGTATTCTACTCGTCCACGTACAAGTTTCGCGGGAGACGAAGCCGGCGACGCGACTTTGTCCCATTATATTTCTCCCTGTATCTCGCTAACTTGGACCGCAAACTTGGATTTCGTCATGAATAATTTAAAAATAACTCCCCGTCGTCCCCCCGTATTATGCAAAGTATCACAACCTGCGCCGTTTCTATTAGTAAATATTGGCTGTATCGTATCTATAATTCAATTCCATATCCTTACTGCAAACATGAAGAGCTCAATCTGCCTTCCGTAAATTAGCGCAAATAAGTCGACAACGTCTCTATAACGAATTCCATGTTTTATTTTATTTCCTACCATTATTAAATTAATATTGATGTGCATAAAAGTGACAAAGAGAAATATTTGGTTTTTGTAGTGGGAGGGATAGGGGGGTCGTGCGCATATATATTTAGGTACTGCACATTAAAACCCCTTCACCGCCCCACTAATGTCCTAGTTCTGCTCGGTAAAGATATATTTAAATTGTTATAGAACTTACCTAAGCTAACATACACATGTGCATTTCATTCGATGCAAAATGACAACTTCCCTCCTCGTGGACAATGCCATTCCAATACTTTAATTGTTAAATATCTGATGTTCCCTGTACACGTGAATGGCTCACGTGTGTCTGCGTTCGGCTCACTTAACCCATTTCGCTTTCCGGTTTATATGTGTATGTCGTACGATGATGCTCCTACTTCTTCTGCAGCCTTTGTTCTCCTACCGTAGTTTAATTGTAAAAATATTGCTCCACAGGCCACGTAGGCGGGTGCGGCATCACAGACGAGATGGTGAAATGGATGGAGCGGATACAGAACTCGGGCGTGGACGACGAACCCTCGACCACACCTGCAGGGTCCTCCACCACCACCACTCAAGCCACCTTGCCCACAATGCACGCCTACCAGTCACCGTTGCCACCGCCACCTCACCCCAATAGCTTGAGGGATGATCCTCCCAGGTATAATAATTTGTATTAACAATATTAATTAATTACCTTCTAATAGGAAACAATAAAGGCTAACAAAATGTTTTAATGTACTTTTAAATGATGTTAATATTATAGAGTTGCAAAATATTGTTCGTTCCCAAGCAAAATAAAATATGATCGTGAGTTTTTTTTTCTGAGATAGGCCCTCATCAGTTACTTCCCTTTTTTTATATACAAATTTTTGTACAAAACCTTACTTATTACAATAATTGTGTATTCCAGGTTTTGGGAGCATCACAACAAGTATTCCCGGGCGGCGAACACGGGAGAGCATTCCCGCTCGCGGCGCGCCACCCCCGAAAAGAACACATGCTCGCTGTACATACAAACTGACCCACTAATATGGAAGCACGTTAGAGAAGGCTTCCCCGACGTGAGTTATTTTGTATTACCCTGCAAAATAATTTTAACGTTCTAGATTCTTCGCTACATTCAGTCCACGAGTCGTAAGCGAACCTCGTGTCTCACCCGTTTATTTGCTTTGTCGTGTATTAAAGTCGACTAGAAGATTTAAAAACAATATATGTAATATGTTGGTATTAAATAACGGAATATATATTCACACATTTTATTGATCAAAATTTATAAACATTCTAATATAAGGGTTAATACAATTTTTAACTAATTTTGTCTTATCATCGCATTAACGCCGCATCAGCCATATGTAAATAGGACCATCCTTAACAACGTTTATAATTATGAATGTTCTTGCTGTGCCTGCAATATTTTCATTATGCGGTTCGTCTCCAGCACCGTGATCTAAATAAAAAAAGCGAGGTGGACATGAAGACTCGGGAAGAGATTCTGTCGCTGATATCGCACCACGTGACCGCCGTTAACTACATATATCGAGACACCAAGTTCGACGGGCGGATGGAGCACAGAAACATCAAATTTGAGGTGCAACGGATAAAGGTATGGGATTTTCTTTCCCCCAAACCTGATTGAAATTTGGTTACTAGACGCTATAATATGTTTATACATTAACAATGAATCTCTCTTTCTATGCTCTTTTTGTCTTCTATCGTTATTCTCTTTTTGTCTTCTGTCTCTTATCTCGTATTTTTCCTCTCTATCTCACCTTTTCACTCTCGCTTTTATCTCTCATCTTTACCTCCTCGCTCTCTTTTCTCTCTCCATTTAATTGTTCGATATGCGATTCGATGCTGATATGTCACAGTAACGTTTTCATACTACCCACGTGGCCAGTTTCAACTCAACATAACAATATAACGTGTTTTTTCAGATCGACGACGATTCATCTTGCAACACGCGCTACTTGGAGCAGAGCGAGCCAAACCAGTTCTGCTTGGAGAACATCGATGTGTCCAATTTCCTGAACTTGCACTCGCTGGGCAACCACGAGGACTTCTGTCTGGCATACGTGTTTACGTACAGGGACTTCACGGGTGGTACACTAGGTTGGTATAACACTTGATTTCCATGTTAAAAGTAACTGTTCACATTTAAAATAGGTTGAAAATATAGTTTCGAGAATTTAAGGTAATGTAATGATTGTAATAATAACGCGCACATTTTCATGGTAAGTTTTTGTGACGTTTGAATTATTGTTTTAGATGGTGAATCGATTGATTTTCTTAGAATTTCCTTCTGCTATGTTAACGAAATTTATATACATACGTTTTTTCTATTATTAAAGAATATTACTACTACTACTCACAGAGTACCTTTATCTTTTACTAATATTGAAATGTACACCTTTTTGCTGGTACATGTGCACACCTGATATGTTTCCCCGCGAAGGGCTGGCGTGGGTGGCGAGCGCGAGCGGCGCGTCGGGCGGCATCTGCGAGAAGTACAAGACGTACACGGAGACCACGGGCGGCATGTACCACAGCACCAAGCGCTCGCTCAACACCGGCATCATCACCTTCGTCAACTACAACAGCCGCGTGCCGCCCAAGGTCAGCCAGCTCACCCTGGCGCACGAGATCGGGCACAACTTCGGCTCGCCGGTGAGTCTAAAGCCACCTTTTTAATAATTATCTAACATAACATCACGCCCGTATGTCCTCGAAGCGGTTGGCAAAGCAGTCTAATGCATTCCACGTTTGTGGGCTAGGAGACTTGTCGATGATCACAATTATATGCAACGGAGCTAAGTGAAATATCGTTCATGCCGTAAAGAAGTAAATAGTGCCTAATATCCTTATAAAATTAGCACATAATTCAAGGTCATTTCAGAGAAAAGCAATGTTTTCTAAAATGTCGTACCACTTTCGTCAGCACGACTACCCGTCGGAGTGCCGGCCGGGCGGGCAGCAGGGCAACTTCATAATGTTCGCGTCGGCGACGTCGGGCGACCGGCCCAACAACAGCAGGTTCTCCGCGTGCTCCGTGGGCAACATCTCGGCCGTGCTGGACGCGGTGCGCGACGGCCGCAAGAGGAACTGCCTCTCGGCCAGCGCGGGCGCCTTCTGCGGGAACAAGATCGTCGAGGTCGGCGAGGAGTGCGACTGCGGTACGGGGCTGTTACCATCGTCATTGATGCTTTTGTTGTTCTGCTGCGAGGTTTGAGACTGCTGTAGGTGGACTTTATCGACATGGATTCGTTACGTTCATCTGTTCGACGTAACTTTCCGTTAAGAATGAAGTTTGAAATATTAATCTATCGCGATTGATAGGCAGATTCCATTCGTCTAAAAGCGTATTACAAAGATTTTTTGGCTTAAAAATGTCGTAGGATATTGTAATGTTATTGATAAATTTTCTTAGGCTACGACGAAAACGAATGCAAGGATCGGTGCTGCTACCCGAGAATAGTGAGTACGAGCGAACGAGAAAGGAACGGCACTGCTAAGGGTTGCACCAGGAGAGCTAACACACAATGCAGGTAGGAATTTAGACGTTAATTGCATCATATCCCTTGACTTTTAATGGACCATGTAATAAACTTTGACTAGAAATATATGTATATATAGAAACGATACCGAACGGAATAGAAACAATACCAAACAATTCTGTTAAAAAAAATTTCATATGATCTTAAAGTTCAGTGTATATATATTAATGGAATATATAAGTTATTTAACTTAAATAAATTCGCCTAAAGTGTTATAGTTAATATTCCATAAGATTGAAGACATAAGGAGCGAGATGAAGCCTGTATGATATTTGTTTAAAGTATCATAATTATGTTTTTAGAGATTGACTGAGAATTTTTAAAATAAATAATAGTGACGCAAACGGAATGGATGGCCGTTGTCCTTGAGCTGTCGTGTCAATGCGCAATGTTTTACAATGGATGAGTAGCGTTACTCGGTGACGCTACAAAAAAAGTTATCCCGTGGAGATAAATTATATCTGGCTTATATTTAAGAGGAATGTGCGTGTGTCGGCAGCCCGTCGCAGGGCCCGTGCTGCAACGCCAGCAGCTGCCAGTTCGTGGGCGCGCGCCGCAACCAGACGTGCCGCGAGGCGGGAGAGTGCGCGCACGCCGCCTTCTGTTCCGGCCGCTCCGCCGAGTGCCCCGCGCCGCGCGCGCTGCCCGACCGCACCGAGTGCAACAACGGTAACACGCACGCACACGCGCACACACACACACGCGCACACACACACACGCGCACACACACACACGCGCACACACACACACACGCGCACACACACACACACACACACACATACACACACACATTCACACACACGTCCACACATCCACACACACACTCACGCACGCACACACGCCCTCGCGCGCTCCCTATAGTTTTTATTCATTTATTTATATCACAAGACCACATGTATTATAACAGGTTGAACCTAAACCATTACATGAGGCAAAAGCATCTTACGAACTGACATGAACTTATTAAATTACAGTAACAATACAAACATAAACTTACTAATTACTTATTACATTATACTACAACACGGTACTCATTGATTTAATGACAGAAACTAACACAATAACTTTCATTTATCGCATTTTAGTTTTGATCATCACTCAAGCGGCTACAACGGTTTGACGTAAAGTAACGATATATATTAATGTTGCTATTGTTATTTAACAGGCACCCAGCTGTGTATCAAGGGCGAGTGCAGTGGCTCGATATGCCTCGCGTGGAACATGACGGAATGCTTCCTGTCTTCAGCGCCGACAAACATCGGGGACGGTGTGACCGCGGTCGTGAACCGTCGAGCGCTCTGTCAGCTGGCATGTCAAACGGGACCGACGCTGGACACCTGTCAGAGTACTGCAGATTTTGCAGATAGAGTCGGATTGCCGAAGGGCGGAATCAGCTTGAGGCCGGGTTCACCGTGCGACAACTTCCAAGGATACTGCGACGTGTTTTTGAAGTGTCGCGCAGTGGACGCCGAAGGTCCTTTGGCGCGATTGAAGAACCTGCTGCTGAACCGTGCAACGCTGCAGACGGTGCAAGCATGGGTCACGGAGCAGTGGTGGGCGGTACTACTGGGTGGCGTGGCGCTGGTGGTGTGCATGGGCGCGTTCGTTAAGTGCTGCGCCGTTCATACACCCTCCTCGAACCCAAAGAGACCGCCGGCCAGGTGAGCTCAAAGATCAAATATATGTACATAATAATAATAATAATAATAAACTATATGTACATAACTACGTGTAATCTATCTAAACTAACGTCGTATCTAAATCTGAATATTTTATTATAAACAGATGTTTGTGACTTCCGTTAGGATTAGCCACTCGTTTCACTTAATGTTTTTACTATGGTTTTTTGATACGAGCCCATCGATCTACGTTCTTATAACCGTATACCTTTCGGTCGGCCCCGCGGCCCGCAGACGGCTGTCGGAGACGCTGCGGCGGCCCATGAACACGCTGCGGCGCATGCGCGGCTCCGGCGGCGGCGGCGCGGCGGGCGCGGCGCGGCGCGAGGCGCGCGCGGCGCCGCGCCCCGGCCACCGCCGCGCGCGCACGCACAAGGGCTACGCGCCGCCGCACACCTACTCCGCCAGGGACCTGGGTGCGTGCGCTTGCCTTATTTGCGACCGCCTCTTTGCTTTGTGTCCATTTTTATACGTGTACATTTTTCGAAAAATTATAAGCTTACCGCTTCAACTACTTCCATATTTATTTGTTACAATAAGCTTAATAGTAATCACTACACAACTGTTATATTTTCGATGCCTTATTGCTTTCATTTATTAATTAATCTTGTAACAATTCATATATTTGTCTCTTATTTGATGATTTCGAAGTACAAGCCGAAAACTTTCTAATGAAGATTATCATGACGATGTGTCTATTTTTAAGATAGATAAATTTTTATCTTTAGAAGCCATTAAAAACATCGTAACATTTCTACATATTTACTAACAGAGGCACATGACTCGAAACTTATGCATATAAACGCCGGCTTAAAAGTTTTATCAACAAATGCCGACCATATTATATAACTTGCAATATAATATTTCATACCTACAGCGTCGGCGCCCCCGGGCCCCAGCGGGCGGCGCGCCGAGCCGTACGCCAACGCGTACCCGCAGTCGTACGAGATGCGGCCCGCGCAGAAAGTCTGACAGTACGAGCCCAGCGCGGGCGGCCAGCTCGGGCTCGTCGCGCTCGCGCCCGGCGTGCCGCTGCTGCTGGGCTACGTGTACCGCCCGCCCGC
>DWME01006595.1:0-13475 GCA_018244795.1 Parelbella ahira ahira | reverse complement strand
ATGGGGGTGGGTTTTTCCCAGGTGATATCTTTTGGGAGAAGTTCCGAGTGCCCCAAGAGTTTTGCCTGTTCGGTGAGATGGACCTCCTTGATTTTGAGGTCCACAGGGGGAAACAGTGCTAAAGCAAGAGCGGCGTTGGTTGAAATGGTCCGAAAACTCCTGATGGCCCTGATGGTACATAATGTGAGTGTTGAGGGCGTCCTTAAATGACGGCCAACATACCTTATGAGTTCGGTAAAGGAAAGTGGAGGTGGATGATGAGTGATTGTTATTTAATGGAACCCCGAGGCCAATAGTAAACTCAACGGCATTATGTTGTGAGGATGGGCAGATGGCAAGATTGACTTGCCGAGGCAATCGTGACATCAATGATGGATGAGCGATACATGCCTGCTGGCCATGAAAGAAACGGTGAAATCGTGCAGGCTGCTCCTCGAACGGTCTAAATTGCACTGCATGACACCGATCTTATTGTCTGAACCCATAATCAATGCGACTAATGATGCGTTCTTTCATGGTTCGCAGGCGTGGACAGTTGATGGAGGTAGCGCTATGGGCAGTGCTATTTTTGGTGTTGAATTTTATGTTGAATGAATTGCAATTGGCACATTTAGCCAGTGATGGTTGATCCCTACAGGGGCAGTCACGGACCGAGTCACCATTAACTCCGCAATGGGCGCAGGTCAATGACTCGGAAGGGAACCGGTTCTTCGTGTGGCCGAATTGTAGACATTTGTGGCATTGGAGAAAAGGGCAGAAGTCCTCGTACGTACGTCCACGTACCCGTTGGTGATCAATAGCGATTGTTGATAAAGCCAACATAGTACTGTACACACCGGGGCTTGACTGAAGGATTACGTTGTATAGACTATCCCGGCGATTTGATCTTACAAATTTAAGACTCAAATCATCACCGGACACGATCTGTGATGTTAATGAGGAATTTTGTGTTTTTATAATGTGGATGAGTTCTTTTTCATTAATATCTTTAGAGACACCCTTGAGCACTAAAATAGGATGTAGTTGGCGCGCCGTTCTGCGGTAACGAGACTGCGTTTTTTGCAATGCGCTGTAATGTATTATCGCGTTCGATAATACTGTCAAATTCAATACGAAGCTTATTGTTTGATATAGCTTGGACGCGGGCGGGGGCGAAAGTAGAATCCCGGAAGCTGACGCTCTTCCTCCAGGCGCGCATCAGCTCCTCCCAGGAGTTCACTTTCGCCATGCTAGACACAACGATGGCTGGCCGGTTGGACGGGAGCAGGGGCGGTACAGCACCGCGAGTGGCGGTGGTACCAATAGCAGGTTTGGAGAGACCCGCAGCCGCCCGCGCGTATGAGAGCGCAAGGGGAGCGGGCGTGGACGAGGCGGCAGGCTGGGCCAACTGAATGGCCTCCTTCAAGGCAGCGGAGGCTTCCGTGCGGATACATTCTTTGATTTCATTAAAAACTTTCTCGGAGAGAGAGGCAGGCGTGTTGTTAATTCCTATCGCTGGAGCGATTTTTGCAATCTCCTCGCGAACTGTATTTTCTACTGATTGTAGTTTGTCATTTGTGACAATTATGGAAATTAAATTATGGGCAATGGTATTGATTTCATAAGCTAGATTGATCGCGCAATCTCTATTCTCTGCGTTCACCGATTTGCCAGCGCGGAGCGCCTTTATAATGTTGTTAGCGTTTTGCCATATTTTTTCTAGCCCACTACTAGTTGATTCACAGTGTAATTCTTCAATACTAGTATGATGAGTTTCACTGCATTGAGAAGCTGTATGTGATGTTTGTGATTGTGTAGAAGGGGTTGTATCACCGCGCTCCCGCCTAACGGCAGATCTCTCAATGGACGTTTCATGGCTTTTTATTCGGAGAGAGGTATGTTCAGGAGCATTTCACGAAGTAATAATTATGTTAATATCAGATTCTTAATAATATTGAAAATTTTTCGGTAGCTGTCAGATGTCAAATGTCATATGAATTGTAATCAAATTTGTTTACAAAAATTTACAATTTTAGATATAATTTCTCGTGTGATTCACCGATTTTCTTTGATGATAGTTTGAATGAAGCAGCTCGCGAGCGCGAGTATTCTGATGGGTTTCACTTATGATTTGAGTCGTTCTTAGTACTCACGCTTAGTACTTAGTGTTCTTCTTCGGGAGCATTAGAAATGTTGATCAGAAAAAGAATACAGAATTGGCACAGTTGTGTCCCACACTGATACCGATATATTAACACTATAAAAAGTATAGGTCGTTGCGACTAATCTAGCTACATACGCACTTTTATGAATTTGACGTTTCGACCGATTACAAAAATGGTCACAGATCTTCACTGCTATTACCAAATTTAACGATCGATAGCTCAAATGATAGAGCTAGTGAGCGCGCTTCTTTTGGTATATAATTCACAATTTTCCGATGACTTTTACCAATTTATAGAATATTTTACAGCGCAGCGGCGAAAAACGATGTTATCCGGGCGAGCGCGCGCGGTCGACTACCAGGTTAGGTTGAGTTGGGTTGGGTTGGGTTGGGATGGGTTAGGTTAGTTTGTGTTGGGTTGGGTTAGGTTGTGGAATGACCCCAAGTCGATCCAACAGCACCCCATATGCTAAGGCGGTGAGGGCAAATCTTCAGGTTTTTTAGTGGGTAGTCTGGGCCTTCCCAGGAATCCCACATACCCATTGAGCTCCCCAAGCTTGATAGTATGCGCAAAAACATTTTCCTGAAGGAAAAAAAAGGTTAGGTTAGGTTAGAATCACTTGATTATTATTCAAGACTTTGTGTGGAGTGGACCTTTTCTTTAAAATACGTTCGGAATCCGTTACTGTATAAAATCTTTGATTGTTATTGATTGAGTTATAAGTGTAAAATTAAATTCAGTTTTGGTTAATCACCACATCATCATCATCATCATTATTAGCCTACTCTCGTCCACTGCTAGACATAATCACCACGTGTATTTTTTTAACTAAAACCGATCCTGATTCCTTATAATATACAAGAATATACAAGAATTGCTCGTTTAAAGGTATAGAGAGATGTTTATAGTAAATAGAAAGCTGTTGATAACAAAATCAGGCAACTGGTCCAGGCGACTGGTCCAGCAACTGGTCTAGCGACTAGCTGGCAACTAGTCTGGGAACTATTCTGGCGACTAGTCTGGCTACTAGGTATAACTATACATACACTAGAATAGATTGTTTCCCGCCAATACAATCTAAAAAAAGAAATTTGAACAAAGAGACTAAGCAAAAAAGTTTACAACAACCGGCAAGACGTATAAAGGTGAATAGGACGACCAAAGTTAGATGAACAAAAGGAAAAAAGTGTTCAGACGCTATTTTTGCATGAGAATGAAGAAGGTACTACATAAAAACTTTAATAAACAAACAGAGGTTTGTTTACCCATGTTTAGAGACGGCGGAATTTGGCCGAGCCTATTTGGGCACGAGAAAGGAATTTTTTTACCTTTGAAAGGTACAACATTCAATTCAGTTTAAACGTTCGCTGATATTTCAAATTAGTTATTCAAGTCTAGAAGGCATAAGCAAATATTGTAACAATATCGTTATAATTTTACACTCCGTAAGTATTTTACCGATCAATAGTGGCGTATAAAAGAAAAATAATTTCTGCCTGAAAAAGCGGAAGTACGAGTACCTTCCCGTCCTTGCCACCGAAGAGCACATATGATAGGTATTTGAAATTTAATATTATAGTTCACTTCATATAAAGACTCATAATAAGACACTAAACATTAGTGCGAAGAGATATTGTTAATTCTTTGCTTAAATATAATATGCAGTTAGAATTGATGTGAAAAATTAAGATATATTATTCATTGAAATAAAAATTTGGGTCTGGATATTGGTATTTATATTTTTATACTTAGTATAATAAAAAATAGAACATCCATCAGAAAGACGATAATATGTTAACCGAAGTAACAAAGACCAAGGAGATTCTAGATAGGTAGCCGCTACCGAAATCTACTAGAAACAATTTCGTGTGTCAGACAGCATGTTAAATAATCTGCATTGTCATTGTCAGATCGCTTCGCATAACATTAAAATCAAGTTGATTTAGAGATCCGACAATCGAGTTAATTACAAGTATTCTCCATGTCCTCTAAAGTTACGTAAAGAGCCCTTTCGATATGATAAATGAGTGGAGAAATAATTTCACAAGAGTACTACGAGTAAGTCCGTGAACTGTCATTGAACAGCATAGACACTTCAGCGAACCCCGCGGCAGACGTAAAGAGGGCCGCACTTCAGTTGACGTGTATGTCATCTAATTTATGAATAATGGTCAAATGTCTATTAACGAAAAAGCAGAATTAATGAGAGTACGTCAATTATAATTAACCGAATTTCCCTAAGGGACTAAAGTGTATTATTATCACATGAAAAGGAAGTTAAAACAAAATCCTATTACGACAAAAAACCGCCCACAAAAAATGTCACAGACTTCAAAATAAAAACGTTAATTAGGTACTTGTTTTATGGGTTTTTACATAATATATACAAGTAGATCTATCAATAGTCTGTAATTTATAAAGTGTAGGTATTCATAATTACTTACCTTTTATTGGACCCCAAAACAATATCTTATTCTTTACATTTTTTTGATAGCACTTAATGTCTGTAAGAAGCCGCCATGTTGGATTTTATGTGACATCATATCGCTTATAACTCACTAAACAACATGGCGCCTTCAACGTCACATCATTTGTCAAAGTCGTTTAGGACACCTGAGGTAAGAAAAACGAACATTTATGAATACATAAATACGTTCCTAAAATCTCAACCTCACATTCAGATTTGCCACAGACGAGTAAAATAAAGAAAATTTGTATTAACTTCTCCTTGTAATAGTATCTGTCTCATAACTAGCAGATGCGAAACTCGTATTCGAAGGTAGTAGGTACTCGTAGGTACTGTAAATGTGTTATAGTGCGATTTAGATACGCAAAACAATAATAACACCTAATGTCTTATAATCGAGGTGACTACCGATAGATCAAGTATGATTTGATTATAAGCATTATAACGCATCTAGAATGTGTGGTTAATACCTACGTAATTGTTTACGTCATATCTACATATATAATAAGTAGATTATGAATGAAAGGTGCGTGACCTGTAGGTATTGTGTTAGTTATCACGGAGTACGTAATCAAAACACCGCGTTCAGTAAATTAATTAAAACGGCAAATGCTGCAGAGACCAATTAATTATAATTGAGGAATTGGACGGATACGGAAACTGAAAAAGTTTCGTTGAAAAAATCTCCGGCTCAAAAGAAATCCTACAAAAATAAGATGAATGCCGTTAATGGGCTTCGACCTATTCTTTTACTAACAATTTTGAGTATAAGATTTTCTTTCATTGAACTGAGGTTTTATATATTTAAGTAAAGAAGGCACCGGCCGAAGCCGATATTGATTTTAACAATGTTAATATCGTTACAATAAATTTGATGCGGCTTTGAAATAAATGTTTTCACTCTTTTATCACATTAAAACGATAAACATCTTTGTTTGAATGTAGGTACCATTTAATTTTTTAAATATTAGTATAACAGTGGTTACACTTACCAGATAATAATAATAACCATCAGAGAGAAAATGCATTTTCTCGAATCGTACAACTCAGTTGAAATATAAGTATTTTTAGAATTTTTTTTGTCAGAAAGTAATCTTATTCTTTTCCTTGGCCATTAACGCTACCCAATATACAGTGATGATGCATCGCTTCGATTTAGAGGAACAAAATGAAACGTGTCGTAATATCAATCTGTTATTTGTTTTCGAAACCAACCAGTCACAGCAGCGAGATACATCTGCGTTCAAGATTCGTGAAATTCCATATTCACGCTACGCTATACTTCGTAAGATTTATGGGTAACACGCGACAAAGTTTAGTGATTGTTTAGTTCTTAGCGATAGTTTCCGGAACATCGAACGAGTAAAATGGATTTTAGTTGTCGCCAATGTTCCTTTTCGAAATTTATAGATTGTATTGAAGTGCTGAAAATGTAAGGCTATAAAACTAAAATATCAGAAGTGTTATAAAATAATGCTGCAACAAATTGAAATTCTATATGTTGGACGGTTTATTTGATATCTCACTAACAATAAGCGGGCATTGGTAAAAAAAATGGCAAAGGGTTTACACAGGTCGGATGTTTTGTACGATAACAGTGAATAGCCGGTTTCCATATTTACTTAATACCACAAATATAAAAAAATGTACGACTAGCGGTCATATATCCTAAAATAGATTCAGCCGTTGCTTCCTTCAATGACCGTTTGCTCTAATATAAAATTGCAACGTAAAATGTAATAAAGCACCAGAATTCAAAATTGTGTAACTTACATATGTCGTGGCAGTAGTAAATGTAATGATTACTTTTATAAATCTAATATTGAGTTTATAAGACTGTTACTAGGACATGAAACGGACTTGAAATGACCCATATTTATCCCGTCCGGCGTATACGACTAGATCAAGAGACTGACGAATGCAGAAGAAGCACCTGACATCCGTACGGACAGACATAATTGGTACTCGGTTCTCTCTGTCTACCGTTTAAGGGACCTAGTCGGGCGATAATAATAATCATGTTACCCATGTATCCATGACGACCTTTCAATAATTGGTACTAGTCTAAAATAGACTTCGTTAGTCGTCTAGTTTTTTTCAGTCGTATTTGTACAATCAATCCTCACAGAAGAATTATATAACAATCGGATTTATGCCTGCAGCCCTATCGGTAATAGTACAGTAGTTTCTACGTCAAACCTGTTATACATGAGAGTAGCATTTTAGTAGTAGATAGTAATCTAAACCGTTATAATATTCTTATAGAGAAACAATCGTGTTTTCCAACGAACTTCAAATTTAAATAGAATAGCGACACATTTTAACCGACTTCAAAAATTGCTGTGACTAAAAATCAAAGCAATTATTTTTGGTTCACGAAACCTTTGCTACAAATTGGTTCCTATGACAATGAAACATAAAAAAATATATTTAGAACAGCGACAGCTTACAACATATTTATCCGAGTAGAAATTTTTGGAGTACACCACAAAAGAAATATCTAAGCCGTATTATAAATGAAAAAGATCACAATGTTTAATTAATAAGCAAATTGAGAGCCGAGTTTTGAGTAGGTATATAGTTTGTTTACAAATTGTTACATAAAATGTGCGGTCAGCGAAAAAACTAACTAAAATCGCAATGGATCCATTTGTTTTATCGTTATCAGATGTTACACGCCATTAGAAGTTTTGTCAATTATGAACTCAGATTTTAAATTGTATTTCTTGCCCAATATCTACCTTTTATTGTTATTAATCAATACCTACCTTTAATTGTTATTACCCAATATTTACCTTATATTCTTATTACTCAATATCAACCATCTATTTTTTTTATAGTCGTTGTTGTAAAAAAATAAGATGGAAATCACTACGTATAAATAATATAAGCAAATTTCCACCAAACACGTTACCTTTAGATTTGTTCTCGTATTATTCGAAGAACGATAATAATATATCAAACGCCTAAATGTATTGGGAATAACATTACCTACATTGTACAGACCGTTACATGTGACAATTTAATGGATATAATAACTGATATCGCTCCCTAACTGGATTTGAAATATGACTGTTACAGAAACCTATATCAATTTGTGGCGTTGCATATTAATACGTTCGGCTGATAATAATATTCGTACGTATAAATTATCTAAGCAAACAATAATTAATTATTGATTCATGGCATCTCATATAAAACCCTAGTTTTATTGCAGTAATAGACGAAGCAGTGATAATCTACTGGTTTATACTTTACTCTCGTTCCTGAGAACTGCATACATTAAAGTCTCTCACCCCAATCTTGACCAGCATGGCAGACTTTGGCTTTAAATCTTCTCGCAATGAGTGGAAAGTTGTATCCAACAGTTGATCGGGTTGAAATCGATATGACGATGAGAGGGATAATAAAAACGAGCCAAGATAAATATTGAAATGGTATTGCGAGAATCTTTTGAGATACTTTTTCCAATATTAAAAATGACATTGAAGATATGAAAGTTTTGAAATGGCATATCTGAAAAAGAAAGAAATATTACGTAAGCGACCGTGGCGCGACACGTCATAGTAGGTATGCACTGTCATATTGCGCTGTGATTTCAAATGTCGAAAAATCTGTGTTCAAAAAATATAATCTACTCTGAGATGCACTGCATCAATTTAACAAAATGTTTGTTTTATTATATGGTCATGCCAGGTCCATCACGGGACACGCAGAGAGTAGCCAGCGCCAAATATCTCTATCCTTAAAGACCTGACGTGCTTCTACGAGTATAATCATTATTCTCTTCGTCCATATAAAATGGATATAAATAAAAATTATGTTAAAAATTATAACCGGCGTTGTTCTTCCAAAATATTTCGTTAAAAGCTCATGAAATCTTACTATACAGCACGTGCAGGATGTTGCTAATATGAGAAGAAAAGTTCGGCCGGAACGAAACACGTGTCGGGATAAATTAAAAACTAGAAGCTTTTATGTATTGGTATGTTAAATTAATTTTATAATTATACACATAAATAAAATGCTAGACAGCGTTAGTAATTGTAAATCAAATAACTCAAAAGCCTTATCGATTTTTAATAATGACTTTTTTAAAATTATATCGTATTAAGGACATATTTGGGTAAACGACGTAATCATCAACTGAAAGATCGTCGTTTATTAAGGATAATACTTTTGTTGTAATAAAGTTTAACGTACTGAAAAATGTGATTATTTTTACCCACCCATGTACTTTCCTAGAATTATAGCCAGCTTCTTTAAAGATTTCATGGAACTTGGCTTAGATATTCCAACACCGCAGTCAGACTAAGTTACTATTTCATTCTCCATTATTATTCCAAGAAGAACGAAAGATGAAAACTAAATGAGAAGTACTTGTAAAAACTTTCGGAGAAAACGAAGAAGGGTTGGTTAAAGGATTCAAATTTTCATGACAAAGTCTTTCAACGACTTATATGATACTATAACATAGACATTCAAGTCTGTTTTTCTCTATATTCTCGTTATATCATTTCAGTTAATCAAATCTTTAGTATGCCATAATCTTTAAATAAATAATTTTGCACCTTCATTATCATTATTACATCTTTATTATCTTTACTCGCAATTTAATGTGCCAACTCCACCAGGGATTTCGTGCTTCCGGGAACTCATTATCTACTGTTAGTTCTTGGAACCAGGTTTGTTGACCCTGTGTGAGACTCTAAACGTGGTTTAAAAACACCTAGACTGCTATGCACTGATGAATTATCCACTAAGCTATATTTCTGTTATTATTAACTGGATCTACGTGGTGCAAAATGCTCTAGGCCTCCCACGTTTCTGAAGGAAACCCGTGAGCAGACAGAAAAGAAAAAAATGAAAACAAGAGTAGCATTGCAACCGCATTCATAGTCGTTAAATAGAGCGTATATGTATATGTCATACCTAGATAGTTACTCATATCATACATACGCATTACAATACAGTATGTTTCTCACATAAAAAAACCAGAAGGCGACCTGGTTTATTGAAAAGGATTCTGAGAAATAACCAGCCGTATTAACGGTCCAATAACTCGTTATTCAAGTGTTTAAATCATATACTTTTAACCTTGATGTATAATTCAGTGGGAATGTTTTCCATAGCCGAAGTTGACCTGTTTACAGTTACACGGGTTTCGGCACCGATACACAATATCAAAAAGTAGCGGTCACAGGCCGGCCGAAAGGTTCAGCCTTTCACAAATTATTCTTAAAACGTAATATTTCATGTTGATAACGACACGTTATAATAGGAGATTAGATAAGGGTGTGGGCAATCCTGACACTTATCTGCGATATTAGATTTCATGAGATCATAACGTTTAATAACCATATCGCACATTTTGGAACTAACTTTCATTACAAAATTTAATCAAACGCACCTAGTGCGAGATATAGATGATCCTAAGCCTGAAAGCTTTATACTGTAGTTATGTTGATTATTATTTCGAAGTGCCTTCATAAAATACATTTCTATGACTTGGGTCCGGATAATGGAACGGCGAAAGGGCTATAAAATTCGCGCGTTGATGTGTGACTATTAAAGCAGTATATAATTAATAAGCAAATTTAGAAGGCACGCTGAACCACTTATCTGGATAGCTTGGTTTTTGTGAATCGTCATCGAAGGGTTTTAGTTCTTTTTTTATTTTCAATATACTCGGTCTTTACCCTTTCTCCCAAGAAATTGGACCTAAATTAATAAGACTCATCCACAGACAAGAATTCACGTACAGTATACCTAAACCATTTAAGCCCCATCAAACGTTTGCAATGCCTTCCGCTACTTATGCTTGAAGGAAGAAATATATACAGGTGTGAATATTACCGTAGAAGAAGAATTAATAAAGATTTAAGCACATTACAACAGAAGAAAACATGGTATAGTCTAGTGTGATACCCTCCCCCCACCCTCTCCTTATCTATTCACATAGAATAGATCGAGAATAAGATGGCGGCTCTATCCAATGTTGATACCAGTAATAGTGCCAGTGAACCCAACAAGGCTAGACTAAAGATATTAGGTTTAAAACTTTTAAAATACTCTATTTGTATTCGAATATATACTTCAACTATATACATCATTAATATTTACAAATATATATTTCATATACAAGTATATACATATTTGTTACTGTTATTGTTTGTCGCTAGTCAGTAATCTGAAAAGAGTGTAAAGAAAACTTGCTATAAATCAATTTTTTGGCAACCTCCCCACATTTCATGTAATAATATTGGCTTAATATAAAGTGAAGTTTCACAAGCGTCCAGCAGTCAAAGAGCTACGTTGTTTGCAATGCCTAATTGCATACCTGCTCAACAACTCCACTCCATTCTCGTAACTATTTCAAAGGTTTCTTTTTTGTTAACGAATTGTGTTCAAGAATATTTGTTTTTTCTTTCATTAAGTGTGCATCTCATTGTTACATATGCGCAAATTATTTGAAATCGAAAAAACGCGATAGCCAAGAAAAGATATCCGATAAAAAATATGTAGTATATGCCAATATTGATGCCGTGTTTGACTGACTCTATATAATCGTAAATGACAGATCAAATTAATATAAAATTTAAACTGAAAATATAAAGATTAATGCAAAAATAATTTGGGAATCTAAATAAATAATGTTATTTTTTCTAAACATATTTCATATTATAATATTCAGTATTCCCTCCCACAAACGTAAAGTTCAGGTGTCATTGTACGAACTGTGCCTTCTTGCTACTGCTGAAGAACTAAGTAAATAGTGATTTTTTAAAATTAAACGTTAATTAAAAAAGGACGGGGAATATAATTTGGGTTGTACGCTTGTTTTAGTCTCACACCTTATATATTAAGTTTACTTATTATATATGTATATTGCTGTTGTAATAAGTACTAATCTTAATATTCTTAGCGACCATTTTCAAAAGACTGTATTTACTTACACTTTAAAAAACTACATCAGCGAAACAACATAACTATTACAGAGCGACTTATAATTTAACTTAACCACGAGCAGAGAGAAAACTCTCTGTGGGAGTGTTCTGGATATTAAATTGTTAACTTGTGGCTCGAAAGTTGTTGCGCTTTAAAAAGCTTATGAGGATGCTGTAAAATATAATCATGAAAGAAGTTAATAAAAATGGTTTTTGCCTTTCTATTTTTGATATATCGTAATTTATAATGCATCTAATATAATTATCTGGGTTCACAACGGTATCGTTAGTGGCTTTGTTTGAATCTTTTTCTTTCTAAGTTTCTCGAATTATAGGAGGTTACCAGTCTCCCCTGTACCTCCTCCTTCTTTAACATACCAGTCCTACCGCTCATGAGCATACATTTAAAGCCGACATTTAAACTCTCCTACATGTTTCCTAATGTTCTTTCAGACTTTTCGCTTCCATGTAAACGAACCGACCAAAGTAGCACGAATACAAGTAGAAGAGACATCAAGTTAACGACTGTAAATAAATTTCTTTGTCCTATTAAAGCACTGGACAAGATTTTTATACGATTCATGAGTATAACATATCTCCCCTAGAATTCTGCCAGCGACTCGTTTCACAAAGTACCATTTAAAGTGTGCTTTACGATCACATCAGTACAATACCAATGTGAATCAAAAAGTTTGGCGGGCCAATATATCTTTACGGGCCAGAGTCGGTGGCTGGTTCCGGGTGCGAATTATTGTTTTCCAATATAAACAGCGTTATTAAAAAATTTACTCCGTATTCTATCTAAGTAAAGGTATCACGTAATAGGACCACTGGACCACACTAGTACGACGTAGTAACCTACATACCGACTGACGAGTTTATTGCTCCAGCGCCAAGAATTGCATTAGCAGAGCCGTAGTCATTAACTACGGAACAGTGTTCCACAGACGATAAAGTGGTCTGCACATTGTAAGTTATATCGAAAGCTATTTCAAGTCGTAAGGGGATATTTACTATAAGCTTTTTTTATATAGTATTATTCACTATTTTCTTTACATTAAGAATCGTTTTTGGGAGTTCGTAATATAAAACTTTCAGGAATGTAGTTTTAAACGTAAACTGCACCTTTCTCTGGAAAAGGAGACAGGTGAACGTAAAAGTCAAATGATTAAAACAACATAATATGCCGTATGCCACTCGCATATGGAATATCTTCAGGCTATACATATGTATGTGTGTATAGACGTTATAAGTTTCGTAACAGTGATGATTTTGCTATTGGCTTTCGAAAAAGGTTTCTAGTTGTATGTAAACCCATGAAGTAGCGAGTGATAATACAATATACAAGTTTTATCTTTTGAGCAGAAGAAAACACAGTCGTCTGTAAACATGGGAATAACAGAAAAGTTGACAGTGATTATATTTTATGATTTCTCATATAGACGAAAAGTAAACAAAAATATACATACATATATAAAACAGTAGCCAAGTATATGTATAGTTTATAGGTGTTTGCTATATCATAATAATATATTACACAACTTTATACAAACGAAGCAGCCCATTCCAGGTAAGCAAAAGAAGGATGTTCTTGGAATTCCTTCCCACTCGCACCTTAGTATTTCTGAATCGAAGCGTTGTTTATTTGCAAATGAAAAAGGAAAAGAACAAGCGGCTCAAGTGCGGGAAATTAACTTAATAAATATCAATTGATCTGTCCACAAAAAGCTATAAAAGAAAGTTGTACATCTACAATAGGATTAAATATACAGCCGCAGTCGGTTGAAGACGAACTTCTAAATAAATAGAACAAATGTGCCTTATATTTAGACAAATGCTAACGTAACATCGCGCCTGTAATCCCCGAAGGGGTAGGCAGAGGGGTGTACTACACCCCCACGTTTCAAGAGTTACGTT
>DWME01006594.1:0-13476 GCA_018244795.1 Parelbella ahira ahira | reverse complement strand
AATTTTATATCCATACGTATCCATACTTACAGCCGCTGGACAAAATATTTAACGGTCCCATCCATAGACAGAACTCAATGAATATAATCTAATAATAATGATCTATATCTGATGTAATGCTGCTCTAATGCGATGAATTCACTTGGTAGCTTACGTAGCAATATTAAATATGTTTAGTGCTTTACGTATCTCAAATGCTTCCTCTGACACACACTAGAACATCTCTCTTGAGCTGAAATTCAATCCAAATTGTCAAATGCATATCTTAAATGCAGCGAACTATTTAAGAAACGCTCAAAGAAAGGTACACCCACGCAAGTTGAACAGTACTGATTAATGTCGCATGTCATTTTCGGTCTTATACCGTGGTGATTAGAGCCGTAATAGCGTGCGTGTAATAGATGATATGTTCGCATATGAGTGGTCGGTCGTAGCAAGACTTAACACTTCATACTTAAGCAGCAATACATGTTTAATAGCGGTCACTTTGTGAGGACACACGTTACTCCCAGCGGAGGGCTTTTGAAAACTACGTGGACGTGTTTCCACTGTTACAACAACGACGACACATAAATAGTCATAATTATAAAGGTAATCATTTAAAAATCTATAATATACATTACTAACATTATCACAGGAGTTATGCATAATTATGTTTTCATATGTCAGATGCGTAATGCTGCCTCCAAAAACATATGCAATTACATAATTCGTAAGTTTACACAGTATACCGCACATTTGGTTAATTAAATTTTAATTCATCCTTATAAAATAAATATTATAAATAACTTCACAATGCAAAGACAAAAAAAATCAGCAACAACAATGAATAAAAAGGATAAAACAGAAATAATGCAAACAAATGTAACGTAAAACATTCTAGAGCTTCCAGATCCATCGAGATATGATCTAGCTGTACAATGGATACGCGCCCGCACCTGCAAGCACGGAACGCGTCCACACGGACAGTCTTACCGAAGTACTCCTTTGTAAGGGTCACTCTCAATACCGCTTCTGCATATTTCAACCGAGCCGCGACCACAGCTCGCTTCGTAAACGCTATCTTTACGTTGACCTGCAATTTTTAACATGCGTTTAATACGCTCGAAAGTAATCGAAAATGACGCTTATGCGGCACATAATAAGATGCGTTTAGTTGTTACGTAGAAGAATGGTGTAAGTTGGCAAAGGAGCGAAAGCCGAGCAGTGGTGGCGCTTGAAATATTAGCAGCTTCAGTCCCCAGATGTGTGCATTCACGGAGACACCTAGCTACGTGAGATATTTGCGTTTTGATATCGGCCTTTGAGCGGCGAATGAATTTGCCGAAAGCCTTTGGCATTCGCTTTGGTCGTTGTGTTTTTGTTGTCTGTACGCTTCGGCAATTCTTATCTCTAAAGGAATCTCTGGTCTAAGGTATGGGTAGGAAATTAGAGGAGAAATTTTGCGGCACACTCTGCCACATCCATTCCATTTCATACTGTATCTACACATATTTCATTGAACTTCCTTCCACATTAAGCTAATCTATGCTTAAACAAAAATGTCATTTTATCAGAAAATCCTTTCCTCTTTTATGATGTAAGTTTATTAATGAACCGGTCTGTTCAAATCACATATCAGATAATAATTACCTATCAGGTGGTAGTAAAAGATTATACCAATACAATTCAATACGACAGAATTAAAATAATTAATCAGAATTTAGATACTAATTAAACTTCAAGATAGTAGCATAGTTATAATAGTGCTCTACCCCAATATATTTGCAAAATTCATCTCTGAAATTGTCTATCAAAAGTTAAATCGAAACTTTTATTAAAACTACTTTTAATAACGCAACAATCAAAGATAACAATTTTCTAAACGTAACAAATAAATTGTTCTTTCTGCATTCAGAAAGTTAATTAACCATTTAACAAAAGATACGTAGCGGGTAACAATGATCTTGCAATTGTTCGTATCCATGGCTGTTAATTATACGATGCAGTCGCATCAAAAACTGATGAAAAACAATACGAAGACAGAACAGCTGGCCATTGTTCGCTGAACAGTGACGAACTGGTCCGTGAGAGGTGGTTAGCGGTTCAATCCGGTGCGAGCTTTTAGTGCTCACGACACGATGTCGGATCGTCGTTAATAGTGACAGGAACGATGAGTCGTTAAAAGTCGTTAATGACAGGTACAATCTGTTGAATAATAACTGTTATTATAAGGCTTTACTTACAAATGTACCGTGTAATTTATGGAGATGAAATAAATCATTATTATTATTGTTAAGTATTATACATATTGTTTGGTTAACCTGACTCAATTTAATTATTATCAAAATCAGCATTTTTCTCCAATGCGTTGTTAAAATTTCGGACACGTATATTGATATGATTACCCAAACTGTGAATTCAGGTGAAGTATTTAAAATATTTAATCAGATGCCAGACATGTCTGGGATTCGAACCCGGAACTATGTACTCCAAAACACGTATGTTTCAACAGCAAATTTTCCAAAAGGTTCTGAATGCACAACATAAAAAGGAAATGAAAATAATAAGTTCTATGTAATTAAACTCGGCATTACTCACTTGTATTCCTTTTTCCTTAGCTTCACCAACAGCAGTGCAAATGTAAAAGAAAAGGTAATATCACGCCTATAATCCTCGGAGAGGTAGACAGAGGAGTCTAGTATGCTTTCACGTTTCACCGGTGACGTATTATTTTAGTATTATACTGATCCTAGTATTACACTGATTCAACGGGTATACATTTAAAAATAAAACCTTTTCGTATTGAATCTCGTTACGATATCGTTTGGGTATGACATCGGCGAGTATTGCAAGGCGTTGCCAAATCGACATCGCCGATTTGGAGTAGAGCAAATCTTCTCCGACTCTCATTTGGAAACAGACGGCGAGCTTTATAAAATCTATCCGCATCAGTGTATACAGAACTGTGTTCAGTAATATGCATTGGAGAGGGCTTGTATTAAAATACTAAGCTATTTGATCCGACTGGCCCGTTGGTGAAAATGACTACTGAGCTGGGGGTCATCGATTCGAATCCCATACATAAAAATATTGGTGTAATGAGCACAATTATTTGTATTGTGTCTGGGTCTAAGTAAATTTATCTATACAAATTAGTGGCTTTAATTCTGTTCACTCTCTCATAGATGAAGATATCGTCGAGTCATTTAATTGATTAAGGGTTATGAAATTTAATACATATGAATAGGAGTACTACTATAGTAAGAGTACTATATTATGAATCAATGTACACGCTAAGTGTGTACGTTCGTTGATGTGTGTGTCTTCCAAGTGACAACCTCAGATCTCAACATAGTTGGATAATTATTTTGATAGACTATAAAGCATTTTAAATCCTGACGACTTACTTAACTTTGTACGTCCTATGTCCCCAAGGTGGGGCAGAGGGCGTCCACCGTAGTCCTCCATCGGGAACGGCTTTGAACTTCCCGCTTCGCTTCACTTTACGTCAACCCGATGCTCGTCGCCTCTGCCAACACGGTGCTGCGCCAGGTCAATTTTAATTCCTATAGATATTCATTGAATAATGTCTATAAGGATAGATATATTTGGTACTGCTCTCTACCTACCCCGTAAATGATCTGACCTGACTATATAATAATTATAAACAGTTGATCAGTTCGCTATGTTTTTTAAAAAATTCACGATTACCCTCAAATATCAATTATAGATTCAAACATCAAAGTAATCAGGTACAACACATGCACCGGACACCAAAGGTACGTGACAGACAGTGATTCACCCCAATCCACCCCTTGTCTAAGGGTGTAGATAGTTCAATTCGCAACTGAGCGGAACAATGATTTTCTTTTGAAACTTTAACGGTTGGAAAAAGGGACAATGTAGCCGTACAAAAAATGCGAGCATCAATGATATGTTTTCTGATATTTTTTGACTCAACCATCTTGTCTGTCTTTCTTTTGTGACATTTGACAGTTATTTATTTAAATCACAAATTAGAAAGTATAAAATATATGTATAAGGTTAATATCGTACATTATTATAATTATAACGAATTGGCTTTGGACTATTATAGATCAAAAGAGAAAAAGATGCAAAAAAAACAATCAACATACGTTTAAAATAAGATTTAAAACTGGTATGTACCCGCGTGTCTTTACTTCAATGTTGAGCATACATGACAGCTTATCCTTTGTTTTACTATCCGTTCATATGCGCTGAACAATCCGATATCCCGTTTCATTCCCATAGATCGTCTTCTTCATCCGTTTCCTATACTAGTCGCATTCTCATGGTTCGCAATCATGACCTTTTCAGTCTCACAATTCGTCACATTCTGGCTGACCTTGATGGTTTTAAGAAGTTATTATTATATATTTCTCAGTATGTGGCCCAACTATCTGACTTATCTCGAATAACTATAACTATTCGTAATTGGAAATTCTACTATTTTCCTCATCCTCTAATAAACTTCAGCCTGAAATTGAACTAAATTAAAATCGAGTTTGTGGTTTCCAAATTTTCTTTATTAACTGCTTCCGTTCATGCGAGTTCATTTTTCCGTCATGCGAGTATGATATAAATTGAAAATGCTTAAAACGCTACAAAACGCCACCCTTTACAAGGATCCACACAAAGCATCAAGGTACAACAATTTCGATCAATTCGGAATCTCTACACCTGGTCCGGTTCGTCCGGGCTAGGAAATAATCGCCCATTACGGTAGGGTCAGCAGGTAAACAAAGCGTCGCATTAAGAGGGTGGATTAGCAACGGCTGAAATATGTCGGTGGCGGTAAATTTTCTTACGCGCCCCCTCTGACGCCGGCCCATCGACAGCGCTGAAGTGTACCGTCAGCATGAATCTGCGTTAATAGATTTTTGAATACGTATTCTTGATAATTTCACGTGATAATTAGACAATTGTGTGAATACACACATCGAAAACAAATGTCAAACAAAAGTATTAAAAGTCATGTGGTTATTAGTCAAATATAAATTGGAATATAAATTTATCTATAGATAATTTTACAGTCGACGAAGCATTTCTACATTAATTATAATATTAAATTCAATAAATTATTTTCTTATGGAATCAACAAAAATACAGAAAGACATAATTAATAAAAAAAAACTTAACATTATTTTTGTAATCCACGAAAAGGTAGTCGGATGTATGTAGTACACTCCCACCTTTAACCAGCAACGCGTACGTTCCACCATGAAATAGGCGGTTACTATGTATACTAGAAAATCTCAGAAAAATCCAATAGAACGTTACACGGTAATCGAACCTGGACCTCTCGATCAGCAGCCGCGCTTGCAGCCACTCGACCCACGCGGCAATAAATATTCTTCTATTGTACAAGAATAATATAATGTTTAATAACCATACGTAGTGAGATAAAATCAATGTTAATTATTTCTCTGACCGTACTCACGTCTCCCGATTCGTCCCACCGAAAATTTTCGTTCGAGCCGTTTCTAAAGCGCCTTTTTTAATCTCTATAAATCAAATTTATGACTTGTGTAAGCTTTCTGTTTTATTTACCCTTTTATAATTTTGTTGCTCGCATGTATACCGGCTACAGATTAGGGTCGCGTTCAATTCACTTCGCAGCCATTGTGAAGTTTAGCACGTGTGTTCGTAGTTAACTGTTTAAGTATTTTTCACTAACAATAAAAATATTTCAATTATAACATTATTTAAAAAAAATGTATGGCAAGGCACTTTACTTACTTACATGATTTTGTATATATATTTATTCACTATCGCCATAATCTAGTACTTCGTAGAATATGTAAAATATTCGTGCGATGTAAAATGTCGTTTCTGACTTTGAAAAGTCCGTCTTACATTTCACTTCGAAAGCCTTCGATGTAAAATAATATAACAAAGGATGATTACGAATGATGTAATGTTACTAGATATAATTCAGATCTAAGTACGGGTTATTTTTGTTATTTCTTTATAGAGAGCAAAAATGACAAAGTTATATAAGCAGTCTCGGCTCGAACTTTGTATCTGAATTAACATTAAAACTCCAAATATTCAACAAGCATAACACTCACACTCACAACATCCTGACGATAAATCTGACGGTACCGGTCCCCTCCCCCCCAAGGAGGAGCCATGACTGTCAGCTGATGATGGACGGCCAGCATAAACCTGACGAGAGACGACTACCCCGCGTCGGAATGGCTCTACCGAGGGCAGTATATCACTTTTATTACATGCCATCTTCATTTTCATATTTCATATTTGCATTTCGCCCACCACCTTAAAAGGGGGGGCTTAGCGTAACGTTTTTCTATGTAATCGCTCGCTTTGTGCGACTGACTCGCGGCGGACGGCAAAGGAAGGTTCTGGAAAGTGCATTGATTTTTTTTAAATAACCGTTTGTTGTAGGCAATGTTTATACAAGGATTGTTCGGCTTCAGACTTATTAACGTTTTGAGATTTGCCCCTATGAAAACCCACCGGCCTGTTTCAGATAAATACATCTGAGTGAACATAAACGAAGCGTGGATTATACATATAGATTTATCTGTCTGTCAGTCCAGTGTTTAGTAAACCTGGCTGCTGAAGCAGTATCTGGGTCTTTAATTATCTATGTAAGTCCGTATTAAGAAATTTTTGGACTATGTTGTATATCAGCTCCCTGAAAGCCATAACAGAGACTCTGCCTACATTGGGAACCGTTGGCCGTGTTTAAGGCAATGATAATAATGGCTTAGGATTGAGCCCCTATCTTCTTGAGCTTCTAAGCTCATATAGGTTATTCAGATTAAAATGTCACTTGCTCTAACAATAAACGACAACTTGGCGAATAGATCTAAACAACTTAGAATTTTCCGTAATGTTTTGTAATACTTATGCAGTCTGATAACTCACAAATTGTCAAGGCGGCTAACTGTGGTCTTCAATTTACATCAATGTGTAACGTGATCCATATTCAAATGCACGAAGATAAAAAGGAGGTAATGATTATTAAAAAACGAATGAATAAAATATGTATCTAAATGAATTTATCTTTTCCAATCTATAATTTTTTTACCGAATTGTCTATGCTAAATTAACCGGCAGCATATTGACAAAGAAAAAAAACTGGTACAGATAGGAAAAAATTCCACAAAGATCGGCATTTTTGACGACAGCACACATACATCATTTGGGCATAAAGACACGAATAATGGCCGCGCGACACATTCGAACAATACCGGAATTAATTACCGCCCGCCCAATCGCAGACGGAATGCGAATGTATGACAAAAACCTTCGCGCGGCCGGGGTATTTATTAAGGTATGAAATATGAACTGAATAAAATCGAATTCCAATATGTTAAAACATGGTTAACTGGGGTAATATCGGACCGGGGCAATATCGAACCGGGGCAAAACCATCGCTATATCTATTTTTATAGTGAAGTGTTCTAAAAACAATTTATGTTTTGCTCTAAAGGATATGGTCAGTCGTCCATGTGTGCACTAACGCAGATTTTTTTAGTCCTCAGTAGACCCTTATGCAGTCGTCTGTGACCAACCTTGAATAGGACAGATGTAGATAACTGTTACAAACTACACTTATTCTACTGTATACTAAATGATGTAATGTTACTGACAGAGTAATACTAAGGCATACTGATATTAAGTATTAATACTAATTTAATTAAACGACACCCACAGTTTTACCAGAGATAAGTTGCAGATACCATGGTCGATGGCAGCCATTCGTGACTGCTATCTGTATTCATGCATTCATTATTGTATTCATGAATTTTCTATCATTGAAACATAATGAGGTATGACGTCAATTTGCTGTGACGTCACAACTATGTTAAAACGTAACATCACGCCTGTGATCCCCGAAGAGGTAGACAGATAGTACACTCCTACGTTTCACCAGTTACGATTACATTCCACTCTGTTCAATATACGATACACATAAAAGGGAAACATAAATTGCGACCTATACGCTGGTTTAAATGAACAGTTTCTTTTTTACAAATGTACCAGGCATTATTTGATTTCAATATTTATCATCGATATTCATAATCTCAAAAAAGATTGGTCTTATCTGAAATTTGTAACTAATAAGTCAATAATACTGAAAAATAATAAGAGGCATTTGTGCTTGTGCGTTAGGCAACCAGTATATCTCTGTGGTTCAATATTAAACACTTGACTTAGTTAAATATTCCACTTATATATTGAAATGTGAATATTTGTCCATTCCTATTACAAATTTGTCACTAAACTTAATCACAGCAACATTTGGGTCAATTATTTAAATTTTAATTTTTAAAATTCGAGAGAATTTTTCCATGTAAGTGAAATAATTAATTAATCAAATCCTTCAAAGCTTGAATAAATCCCTTAAAACGTACGAGTAAGACAAAATTACCAATATGTAATTTTCGGGCAAAAAAAAAACTGTCTTTCCAGCATAAAATTATCTGCTAAAGCATTCCAAAATCTGCAAAACAAAGGAGTATTAGGTGAAATATTCTAAGCGCAAGCCGAAACCGAAGGCAGCACTTTGCACGTTGGACTTAATATCTGTTTAGTTGTGCGCTAAAACCTCTTATAATTCCAGCGGACGCTCGTAAAGAGGGCTGTACACTTGCAGTTTTTGCCCGCCCGTGGTCACCGCATAGTTAAGGCGACGTCATTTAAGTGCAATGTCCGAAATTAAACATTGTTATTGAATAAAATGTACGCTCGTTTAAAACTTCATTCAATTATTACGTTTTGTGAATTCAAAATAGAAGGAGATTCTTTTAACGGTTTCTGTACTAAAATTAGGTTCTATTTCATTTATACTGTAATTGACTCGTAGTTATAAAGTCACAAATAATCGAAAAGTCGAATATAGCAATTATATACCCTATAAAACTTTCCAGATTTTTAGTAAAAATATGTGTACTGCTATGAACTAGTGGAGCGCTGAGAAACTTATTGGTAAACATATTTCACCCATCATGTGCCAATCATTTAATTTAATCTGAAGTAGTAAACATAAGTAGGTACATCTCTTATCTTTTTGTGTCCAGACCTATAAGAGATAGAAATTTCAAAAAGATGGCAAAGTTATAGTATTATTAGCAGATTTCTAAAATTAAACTTCAAAGCTCACGCGTTGTGAACAATCGCTTCTACTTAACAACACGAATGTAATCCTTGAAGAGGTAGGCAAAGGAGTGTAGTACACTCTAACTTTTCACCAGCTACGTTTACGTCCCGCTACGGTACAGGGTGTAAACCGAACACCGGGCACTCATCTTAACTCTGAGCAACTACTAGAAATTTTTTCTAGAAAATCTTCAAATAAAAAAATTCAATATGTTGCTGACGCTGTATCGCTTGACCACTAGACCATCGAGACAGTTGCAGTCGCAGTACAGTCGGCGCTACTTTAAATTTTTGGATACATAACTTCCCCTTAACAGCCGGCCAGGTATTTAGCCCAGTATTTATAGAGGTGTGTTTAAGAGACTGAGCTGGCGATCCCGCTTCCTGATATTATGTGAATATGCGACTACATTGTATCTCTAAAAATCTACCAACACGGTGCACTTTAAGCTCTAGACTTGTTATTATATCTCGTTGGGGAAACCTTCGAAGCTCCTTTCTACCGTTCTCTACTATCACCAGGACATGAAATCCAGTAAAAGAGAGACCATAGTCGTAATACGTTTACAGATATGTAACAGTGATATTTCAAGTAAAAACATTTATTTACTCACCATCATCAAGCAACCCATTTAACATTCGGGGATATCGGTTTTCTTTCAATCAGGGAATCGGAAATCGGTAAGTTTAAGGCCATAGTGTCTCAAACTGGTCAAGTTTAGTTCGATCTATTTAAACTCCTACCTGGAATTGGTATTTGAGTACTTTAAAGAAAAAATTACCGGGGACTTTTTCAATGTTCAGAGATTGTCAGCGCGGTCTGATCTCCATAAAACTTGTGGAGTAATAAATATACTTGGCTGTCACATAAAAACACAATAAATGCATATACATATACAACATACAGCATGTTCAATAGAAATATGCAAAGAACTTGATGCTGAAAAAACTAGATGGACCAAGCCAGTAGTACTATATTATATATATTTTGTTAAGGAAAAACTACTGCATACTTGTAATGTAAATATATTGTAAATACATATTACCCTTAAATTTTTAACTGTTCAAGTTTATCACAGCGTAAAAAACCAGAAAAAAGGTAAAATTATTGAAATTCAGATTCCATGAATCGTCTCACCAACATCTTAGATTTTCTTATACAACACATTCATGTCATAAATTCGCTATTGGATTTAGAGAACGTGTATTGATTATCTGTAGACTTTGTGATGGTTTGGTTACTTTGGATTGAATTTAAATGTATTAATTGGCTACATAACGTCAGGGAGAGTAATCCAAGATAACACTTGAACACATTTTTCGCGACCGATCAAACAAACATAAGGAATTTATGAACGGTTTTATATAATTCGCGTAACATCAACACAGCCATCCCATAACTAATCTTGACTCACCTCCGATATTCGCTCTACTTGAATATTATTAAGGGTACTGCACACTGTACCATGAACGCATGAATTGTTGTGTTCTCAGATTTTAACAATATATGTGGTAAAACGAAACGAAAAAAAAGATAAATAAAATATTATTAAATTGATTATCGCCTTGTTTTAATTACAGATTGCAAATAACTCTTTACCTAAATAAAACGTCTTTACGATGTTTTCTTCGTTTACAAGAACATTTACTTTATATAAACACGAAAAACAGTTAGTTGCCAATTCCTTTGATAAATTTCAATCAATGTTAACTTTAATCAGATTTTAGTTACGAGAGCTATTTAAAGACAGTCGAAAATTCGCTACACATTTCTCCTGAGAATTAAGTTACAAAGACTAAAGTAACTGTGTCATGAAATAGTATAATATTATAATCTAATTATAATAATACAACATGACATGGAAAACAATTTGGCAGAATTGAGTAAATCGGAAGTTCCGTTTTGTATACTCAGACAGACTAAGACAGATAAGACAGACTAAGAGAGACAGACAGAATATGTTACGTAGTATTGAAATAATACTTTGTCACACATGTATCGTACGTCGTTGAAAGGTGATGTGTAAATTTTTTAGGTGAAAGAGCAGTAATCAAACATGCAGCAGGCCCAAATGGCAGTTGCTGCGATAAATAACTACAACCGACTTCCAATAGGACAAAAACTATTAGTGTCTGTCAGTCTAATTAGTATAAGCTGTTAGATTTAAATAGTTGTTGGGTTCAATTTCGGGTGTTAAATGTGTACGTGCCTCAATATAGGTATCAGTATAAATATTTGGATCGTAAAAAGCTAACTCACAATGCCGTGAATCAGCTCGGAGCCGTATAAATCCATCGTTAGGCTGCGTAAAGCAGTACATACATATTTTGTTTCGAACGTTAAATCATTGAACGTGCGCGCGCGCAAGTACTGTAGCCATATTGACGAAAAAAATAAAGATTTCCCCTTTTAATGAAATCATATTAATATAATATGTCATATCCTTTTTAATTATTTTACAGATCTGTAATCAGCTGATAAGGAAGTCAGAAGTGTCCGAAACCGGCGTGAATGTATAAAGAGAGTAATAAATGGTGTAAGAAGCACAAGTCTATAGGGACCGATTTATGTATATATTTAACATTAACTATTTTCTACCAACTTCGTAAGAGGCCCAGCGTGAAAATATATTTATATATCAGTTTTAGTTATCTTTTAAATGGATTTTAACTGTCCTTAAAGAACGTGGTATAAGTTTGAAAGAATTTAAAGCAGCGCCATCTAGGAGAAGTATTTGATAACAGACTTGTAAAGATTACGATAATTGCAAAGAGTTAGTTATAAATAAACTCTGTTTTGTTTTCAATATGAGTTTCATTATAATAGCATTATTAAATTTTTTTTCACCAACAATGCGTTATGATTTTTCGACACAAACAAAAGATCTTTCAAAACTTCTATTTAATATATAAAGGTATACAGATATTAATACAGTGAGCATTAACAATAGTTACTAGCAATTTCATAACTTCATGCTGGATAATAATTATAAGTTTTAAGCCAATTTTAGACCTCAGTTACATACGTACATAGGTACATGTACCATACCATAGATTCATATGTACATATGTAGGTACCACACATGCGTATCTTCAAGCTACACGAAATGATAAGCATTCTCAAATTATTTGTTACTGATGCTACAATGGTGAAGAAAACATTGTGAAGAAACTAGGAAACCTTGGAGTTCTCCGTAATTTTGTGCAAGACCCATAAATACTGCTAAGCTATAGCTAGCTAAGTATGGTCTTAATCATACTCATTTTGAATAGAGAGATTAATAGATAATTTAATGAAAACAAATCGTCATTATCATCATCACCCTGTTCTTTCCTCCTGCTGGAAACATACCTCTTCATAATAATCATAATTGACATAATAATAATTCATAATTGACATAAAAACAAATATTGTATGAATTTATCCTTATAATACTATGTGACATTGGAAAGTGTAATTAGAAAGTGACATTGGTAAGTGCGATTGGAAAGGATATATTAGGTGTCCTGATCAAATTTAACTCATGGTTAACGTCACGAGACAATTCGTCATCGGGCAAATGAAACTCTCAACACCCTCCGATCTGCTCTCGCATCACTTCTGTATGTTTAGAATAGTCAGCTGGAGTTATCCGCGTACTGTGCTGTCGAAATATTTTTATTATTATTTGACACACGAATGTATTATTATAGAGTTGTAACCGTTAGTAAATTGTATTGTAATTATTTGTTATATACAGCATTATTACGTATTATAATACTCAAGTTCTGTGTATGGTCATGGGCTCATCCGCTGTTCCCTGGTGGAATGAATAAAATAATTGGTGTAGCGTAAGAGTGTGCTACACTCTGTCTATTTTTTAGAGAAAATACAGGCGTGATGTTAGGTTATGTTATAATTAATTATATTGATAATGACTTGAGATCAGATATGCAAAAGTAAAACGCTAATTGAAACTTTGATTTTATCTTTTGAGAGGTTCAAATAGGAATCGTTAAAAAAGTAGTTAACCTAATTTAATCAGCGATTTAATAAGTTTTGAATTCAGTCCGTAATTATATTAATACTACTAATAATATTGGTTGCTATGGTTACACACACAGCTATGTTTATTATTATGCGTCACACTATACTTATCACAATGCTAAGCTCACGATTCCGATCCATGCTTGATAATTTGATAATATATCTATTTAAAATAGATGACGACCGTGATCGATCTATCGATTCATTGCCTAAATATTCCGATCATTAGGTCTGTAGATCAAGCAGTGGTAGCCTAGTGGTTAAGAATTCAGCCTCTCATTCCGGGGGTCCTGGGTTCGAATCCATGGCGCGCA
>DWME01006593.1:0-13478 GCA_018244795.1 Parelbella ahira ahira | reverse complement strand
AACATAACTATTGAAACATGGGAGTGTACTACACTCTTTTGTCTACCGCTTCGGGGATTACAGGCGTGATGTTACGTTTATGTTATCAAATATTGTGATATGCTTACCTAAACTTGTCACTGTAGTAGTTGAAGGTTTAGCAAAGCTTAATCCTGTGCTTAAACTTGACGTTGTCCCCAAACTTAGTGTTGGTTGAGCTGTAGATGTTGTTCCCACACTCAATGAAGGCGTTGAGGTCCCCAAGCCCAAAGTAGGAGCTGTTGTTCCTAATCCCAATGTAGATGTTGTAGTAGCCATACTTAAAGCAGGTGCTGATGTTCCCATACCCAATGTTGGAGCTGTGGTCCCCATACCCAATGTTGGAGCTGTGGTTCCCATACCCAATGTTGGAGCTGTGGTTCCCATACCCAATGTTGGAGCTGTGGTCCCCATACCCAATGTTGGAGCTGTGGTTCCCATACCCAATGTAGGTGCTGTTGTTCCCATATTCAATGTTGGTGCTGAAGATCCCATGCTTATAGTTGGTTGTGAAGTTGTTGTTGAAAAGTTCAATGATGTCTTTGGCGCGAAGTTAAATCCCGTGCCTGATGTAGATGCGGTTGATAAGTTAATCCCCATAGATTGATTGGCTGTGGATGTGGTTTGTTGGGATTGGGTTGCTGGAGCAAAACTAAGGCTTGGCTGTCCATAACTGAAGCCAGTAGAGGCGGATGTTGTAGTCAGAGATTGTGTTGGCGCCGGGAACGACAGAGTTGAAGCTGTTGTTGTCATTGTCAAAGATGAGGATAGCACTGGAGCTGGAACATAAGAATATCAAAAGTCATATTAACTAAAATATACATAATAAGTTTCAATAAAAAAAAAATCTTTCCTTTTACATCTGAGTCATATAATATCACAGGCGACAAAATCCACTTTTGGTTAAAGCTGAAGTATTAGCTTTATTTTGTTAACCTGTGAACATAGTTGCTGTAGAGCAATACACTAGGTGGAAAAATATGACAGTATCCCACAATAAATGCATATTAAATATAGAGGTTCCAACAAACCCAGGAATATCCCTTAGCCGTATTCATTTATGAAAATGGTTTGAAAATGCTAAAAATGTTTTTAATGTATGCTATAAAAATATCCTTACAATAGTAGATACACATATTTCTCGTAATATATTTTAATTTGTTATCTTTTGTTAAGTCTAACATTATGGTTATTGCCACCTTTGATATTAATTAACTCATCTCATGAATGTTGAGGGTTTTAAGGATATTTGTGACATGATTTTCTTAAATAACTGTCCCAAAAAACTGATTAGGTGTGTTAGTAGATGTTGGGGATCACTAAAGGGATAAGAATTTTTATTTATAACCTACCAGTTGTGCTTGTAACGCCTGATGCTAGGGGGCTTGTCGCACCGAAATTAAACCCGCCACTAAAGCTTGATTGTCCGATGCTAAGCGCCGTTGGTGCTGGTGTCGAACCCAAATTTGTTGTAGTTGTTGCAGCAACTGAGAAGAACGATTGTGTTGTTTGTGGCGCTGTTGCTGTTGTTGCCTGGAATGGATGCATAATTATGTTACTTCCTAAGTCGTATATATGGCTTATACTTAAGTAAACTTCTAAATGAGGTTATTGGCAAAAATCCCTCTGGAGAAGCTTATGTTCAGCAGTTGCCCTAAACAGGCTGACTATGATGGGTTTAAATTTTGCTGTATCATTTCAGAATATGTTTACTTCATTCACTAACTAGGATTCAAAATTTTAAATATCACTAATTAGAGACAAGGACTGGAAACTTTATAATTAGGGTAATTTCTATACAGCCATCTGATCTTAATAAAGTGCCTCTCCAATTAGCGAAAGTTGACTATCAATTGCGTAAACTTCTTGCGATTTTACGCAAGGTGAATAGTGCGGCAGATCTGTATTGAAAAATATCTGATCATAAACTAGGCAAAGGATGTACTTTGATAACAAGACCACAGATACACATACTTAATAAATATTACTTATTTAAATATGAATTTCTTTAAACACACAATACCATCCACTAGTACTTATTACTTAAATAATTTTTCATATATTGAATACATTGTATCTTACAAATAAGAAAGATACCTTGGTGAGTATTATTAGGTGAATTGTCCACAAGTTTTATTCTCTATTCCTAAAAGTAGTACAATTTTCATTTCTCACCGTTGTAGGTTGTGGTGGTGCAGAGAATCCAGATGTTGGTGTGGAGAAGGAAAAAGCACCAGTTGTTGGCGCCTTGTTGAAGGAGAATGATGAACTACTAAATGGCAGTACTGATGCAGTCGCTGGAAAAAGTGCAATATGATTTATAAAATTGAACTTATCTGAAAAATGTTCCTTTGAATTGTAATTCAACAATATGTTATAACATTGCTTTTATATCTTGCATTACATTTCAGTTGAATAGTATACAATATAAAGTATTGAATAATACAAATACTGCTATTATTGGACTTTTTCTAATTTAAAAGTTTTAGTAGTGACTCCACAATTGGGATCTTTGCCTGGTGTATGACAATAAGCTATTCCATGGGATGTAAACAGGACTGGTGAAATGTGGGAGTGTACTACACGCCTCTGCCTACCCCTACAGGGATTACAAGTGTGATGTTACATTTTTTCCTGAGTAACAAAGGCTATTGCTATAAAGATACAAATATAAATACACACGTTGTGCAGATGTTCCGAAAGCAGGTGCTTGAGGCTGCTGCTGCTGCTGCTGTTGTAGCTGCTGTTGTTGCTGTTGTAGCTGCTGTTGTTGCTGTTGCTGTTGCTGCTGTGTTGCTGCACCAAATGACAAGTTTTGTGGAGCTTGTTGTTGCTGTAGATAAATTTTTTTTATGATACATTTCCATATACAACTGTCAAGTCACTAAACAGATTACAGACATTTTGTTCAATTCAATTAAATAACCTTAAAGTTAATCTCAATTGTTTAACATCCTCGAACACTATGGATACATTAATATGCAGGTAAGTTATATGTTATAAGAGTAGGTTCCCTTCCTATCAGGTAGTCTAATGATCTGAAGCAGACAGCAGGATGCTGCAGGATTTGCAAGGGCCAAGACCGGGAGGAGTTCTGCAGAATAGGGGAGGTCTGTCTAGCAGTGGAATCCGAAGAGTGATAGATGATATTATGAGTAATGGTCATTTTTATGGTTAGTGTAATGAATGGCAAAAGGGAAAGATTTATTTTGATTCTGATTTTGGTTAACCATACAGGCAGATATAAAAAGATATTCTGTATTTTTGGAAGGTAAATATTAAATAAAATACCTGTTGGGGTGTTGCACCAAAGCCAGGACTGCCAACAGTTTGATTTGGAGGTGAACCAAAGTCAAAACTTAATGGCTTGCTTGCTCCGAATGTTGTGCCCGATGATGTTGTTGCCGGGGAGACTGGAATGGATAAATAAAAATATATCATTATACAATATATTTTTAGGAGGTACCTAATATTACAATGTACTATAGTTCATAATTCTAAAAAAACTTACAATTTTCATGGCCTGTCATTAATATTATTATATCCATTTCAATTACTTGACTTAATATCAAAGTGACAATACATAATGGGGTTGACCATAAACAGTGCTGTTGTTTAGGGAAATATCTTTAGTGATATGTATAATGATTTTTATTATTATTGAATGTCTTATGTATGTTTATACATAGCCAGAATGGAGATGGGAACTCATGATGAATTACCTTACATGAGTCCCGAACTAGTTAGGCTATTTTGAAAAACATGTGAGTTAATTTGGTAACAATAGTAATTTTAAACTCACATAGATTAGACGATGCCGTTGTCGTGGTTTTAGCTCCAAACATGAAACTTCCAAATGTTGAACTACCAAAAACATTCTGTTTGTTATCTGTAAAAATAATTTAATTCTTATATAAACAAATTACTTAGTACTTGCGTTACATTTTATACCCGAATGATCAAAAATGATTAAGAAAACAAACCTTGACCAGTCGTGGCAGTTCCAGCTTGGAATCCTTTAGATGCATCACCACCTCCAAATAAGGAACCTGAAATATACATCACTGATTAATACATGTTTAATTTGCATATCACTGTTAGGCATGGTCTGTTTTGCAATTATGAGAGGCATATAATAACATTATATTCAATGTAATCATTTGAAGACTGTAGGCTGTTTTATTACCATTAAATTAATTACAATATTTTATGAGAAAAAAAATACAATGCGATTGTTCAACGTTACAGATAAAAGTTCGAGTTTGTTACTTTGCGAAAGATCTGTATCTAAATAAAGATAAGCTAAAGCTAAAGATATATATGTAGCAGATCGAATTTACGTCTAATCACAAAACATTTGGAGGTTATGTTTGAAACAAAATAATATAATTTTAATAAGATATTATATTGTAGGCGTTTATTCAATAATAGCTTTGTACAATGTGGTAAGAGTAAGTTGAGTTTATTCGTAAATTATAACCTGTCGACTGAGTTGTTGTTCCGAATGTACTTCCCGCGGTTGTTGTGTTCTGCCCAAAGTTGAACATTTCGGTTGTTTTTTACAAATACTTAAACTGCAAAGTTACAATTTAAATGTACAAATTTTAGCCCTTCTTAATTTAATAAATTAATATCAAGTACTCATTCAAAACGTTATTTTTGAATATTATACGTTAGACACGAACACAAACAGAATACCGCCATTCTATGTCATAGATATTGTCATATTCAAACGATAGACATCATTTTGACATTTTTTACTCCACATAAGTAACAATTTGATACAGCCATTTGTATGTAATATACGATCTAAATTACAATATATTTTTGATCATGTGCAGCAGATTCTTCTAGCTTCACTTATTATAAATGTACATTAATTAGATTTTAGTGTGCTGGACAACTGAACTGATTATACGTAACTAATAATATATATGTCTTCATTGAAAATGAGTTCTAAAGATTTGGGTGTTTCTACATAAAAGTAACCACAGTAGAGACAAATATTTTTTATACTTTAAATTTATATATATTACACGGAAATAACTGTAGGTTAATTATAATTAGACACTGCAGGCAATAGATATCTACATATAACAATGTCCAAACCGTATTAGAGCAAAATAATTTAGTATATCCTACTATACTGTCTTATTGTGATAACTTTAATTAAAATTTGCTTTCTTTAAAAATTACTTTCTTTAAAATTTACCCTTTTGCTATAGTAGCGCTATTATAAATTGAAGCATTCTAAAAACACTTTTTTATACATGAAAATAGTTCTTAGCCGGTAAAGCCGGTACTGCGTACTTTATTACATGACCACAGCGCCATCTGTTATCGTTTTAAAGTAGAACCTCATATAAAATGAATAATAGTCGGAGAGCATTGTATTTAACCTGAGGTTTCAATATTGGAACAATTGCGTATATTTATAAGCAGGTAATTTTAGTATTTGCATGCCAATTGTAAGTTGGTGATTCATTGGCTGTACAGATGGATTAGACTTTATCTCAAGAAAGTGTACAAATGCACATGCAAGCATTGAGACTGACAAAAATATTCGAAATTCTCTTAGTACCTTGCAAATGGGGTTCTTTATAATCTGGCTTGTTTACACGTCGTTAACATAGAATAGGCTTTGAAATGATTTGCTGTACCTATCGCGTTCACTGGCACTCCGCCAGAACTCCATGTTGGATGTAATAAACTGTGTGTTATGTACTTCGCATAATAAACCTCAAATAGGCACATAACGTATTTGGAAAAGATTTTTTTTTAATAAATAGGTAGTTTCAAAGACTAGGCACCCCTGCACTCAGTGTTGCCATAGAGTAGTCTTTCCGTAACAAGTCTTGTAGAAGCTTACACTCGAGACACTCGTAGAACTGGTAACCGTTTTAAATTTGGAATTACCGCTCACGTAACAAGTTTTCAATTCCATTCAAATTAACTTATCTCATAGCTTTTTGAATAGATTATGTTTCATTATAGTTATCTAATGTGATTATAAGGTCCATTGATGGTACTTTTTGGTCTTTAAAGCCAGAAATTAACCAACAGCAAGCAAGCAGTTCAATAAAATTTCTCCTAACACGTTTTTGTTACCATCTTGTAATTAATACAATCATTCTACAGTAACTGTTTTATAGATAAATGGTAAATAAAGACATATAATATGTTGTATGTAAAAAATTGTATTCACAACGTTACATGACATTAAACGGAGTAAAACTATCATTAAACGACATATCTATTTCTAGGCACGAAAGGCACAGGGTTGGCATCAGGAGTTAGAAGCAATCTGACATTGACGTTGGCCCGCCTCCAGCGGTTCCACATCACGTAGTGATCTTTCCACAGCAAGTATACTGTAACGGAGTAACCACATAGGACTATTGCCATGAAGAAATCCATTGCAGTTTCGGTAATACGATGAGAGATACCTGTAAAAAAGGTTATCAAGCTATTCAGAAGTAAATAGTACATCCACATCAGTACATGTTTCTTTTGAATAAATATTTGCTAAGTAGAGAATCGTTGAAGATTTTAAAGTTTTGTCATAACATTTTCTTTTTTTATAGATGTGTAATTTATACGTTTTGGATGAGTCGTCCCCGTGGGAAGGCCAATTCTAATTAAGTCTAAGTAGGTTGAATGCTGACAGATTATGCTTTATTGAGCTTTTTGAAAAAACTTGTATACTTATAAAAGACGGGAATGTAAACAGTTGCAATTGCCGTGTATATTCTTTTTATTTAATGTATTAGTGACTAAACTTAGAAGCATGCTTCATTATATTCAAAACTCGTTACAAATAGTAATATTCCACATTATAAGAAAATCAAAACGGACTAGACTGTAATAGCGACATAGATATATATCTGCATAAAAAGCGCTTTTGTTGTCGAAAGTAGGTTTTCCGAAGTGGATAGCTGTATTTTCATTATAAGAGAAGTTCAATTCTAAATTACATTGAATAACATTAATGATACTTTGAATAAAAAAAAAAAATTTAAACGAAATGAAACAAAAACACACCTTCTTCTTTTCTAGCGGCATCGAGCTTACCAAATTTGTTGCCTTCGATTACAAAGTATTGGGTGCCCACAATACACACAGCGAGAAGACCAGCCGTTACGGTGGACAGTAGCCAGAATATAAGGCAGTCGGACTGGGAAAGAAAAATATTATTGGTAAATACAATCACAATAAACATGGAATTGGAAGCAAAACATGAAAAAGGTTCGGCTAAAAGGTTAAGAGGATATCTATATTATATTACAAAATTAGTTTTCGTTTACTCGAAAACTGGAAAAAAGTGGCAGAATAGGTATGTATATTCACCTCTAAAACGTCGATAAATAAAAAATAAAAAACTTTCTTTTTGCAACTATCAGTAAATTAAATACTGGTTGGTCAAAATAATAATGCGAAGCTGTAAAAAAAAAACAAAACGAGTCGTTTAGCGGCATGATTAATCATTTCAAATATAATTCGGTGGTCGTATAGAGTTGTAAATACAGTATTCTTCAGCAGATAAAACAGGATACGAGTTCTCCAACTTTTTTTACCTTTTCTATGCATACATTATGATATATTCCTTAATTAAATTCCAAATACGGAAAAGTTTATTTAACACCTACATGTTGTTCGTTGTAAGCATTTAGCTCGTAGTTTGTCAAAGGTTATTTCCCAAGACTAATTTGCCGTCTCGTAGAACAATATATTTGGCAGGACATTGTTAAATCGTCGGCATGTTTCTTCATTTATGTCTCAACAAATTGTCAACCATAACTAACTCTCGCAATTTGCTTAGAGACTCAGAATTTTGTTTATCTGTATTTTATATACTTACATGTATTTTGTATATTTACAGTTTCCGGCCGTTTCACTGAGCGGAATTTGAAATTTTATATTATTAATATAATACATAGTACCAAAGTTATTAAGTACCCAAAGATAGACATAAACTTTTGCATTTACAATATTAATTAGATTTGATTTTGTAACCTCAACTTGTAAGAAACAGTTTTGAAACACGGGAAAATCTTTGATTTCTAGAGAAAAACGTGGAATATTTTTGTATAAGTACCGTGACTTTATTAATTTTTTATTAATTGTTGAAATGTCACAGGCGATGACCGGTTTTCGGTGTAACTGCGTTTACGATATATGAAACGGGGAGTTTATGAGTACCTAATTTAATAAAAACTAAGAGCAAAGCAAAAACTGTCCAGACGTGTCACGTAAGAAATAGTGTACCCAGTAGACGAATTTCAGTATTGTTTAATACTGCCTTAATAAGTTAGCCAAATAAAAAGAATAAAGTATGCAGAGTTTCAATTGTTTATTTGACGAATAGATGGATAGGTTGGCTTTCAGGCTCTAGAGCCTAGGCTCAGCAGTCAATTTCACTAACCGCCGGGCCAACAGGCCAGTTTAGTTCAGTAAAGAATTACTTACAAAATAATAGATATAATTTAATGTTGATAAAAAACATTTTTATTCTTTGTGCCATTTAGTGTAACTTTTTAAACATCCATCGTTTACAGGGATTGACTTCAATTACGATATTATTTAATTTATGCGAGACGGCTATGGTTTATGCGAAAGCGGTAATTCAATAAGTGACAGGCGAGGAAGCAAAATCCAATATGCGCGTGTCTTGTCACGTCAAATGTCACGGCAGCCATCTTTAATGTGTGGTGGCGCCCTCCTGCGGTCGCACGCGCTAAAATATCGCTCGGAGGCCAAGAACGTTTAGAATTTGCGGTTGTTGTCGAATATAATTCATAAAACTTTGAATGTGTCTGTAGTTGTCAGAAGAATTTTATATGCAATTTTACTTTAAAAAAGACAATTATTTGCTATGATATTCATGTTAAAATTGTTAATGAATAAATTATTTTCCTATGTATATAATTATGTACTTTGTTACATTAAAAACTCTTAATTAACTGTCAACACACAGAAAAATCATAATAAGCTTCTAATTATAACCCGTTTGTGTCTGTTTAATTAAAAAAGAACTTTTTTTTTGAACCACTTACCTACTGCATTTTATTCTGTTTTGTGGGTTTCAGTGGCAATAAAAGGTTCCAGACACGAACATTCAAAAGTATTCCTGTGCGTTGATAAATGTCTCAAATATGCAAACGAAAATACCGACCATCTTAATTATTTTTACACCAAATCTTCATTAACCATTTTCAAGCAATTGTGCGCATCATATTATATAATATATAATTTTTCACAGATTATATACTTTTGACGTAATTAAAAGTAGTGAGTGGTACCATCAAAGTTGTTGAAATATTTAAAGAGATACGTACATAGAATGTGCTACAACATAAATCGTAGCAACTTTGAACAGAGGCGGCTTCCAATATGCTCGTGTCAGTCGCGTCAAGTAGCGAGCGAGCTACGGGAACGCAATAACATGGAACAATTCGGCGATTGATTTGATTTTTATTTCAATCTTCCTTTCGTTCATTCAATCATTGAACTCCGAAAGGTTTTTAATGTCATTTTGGAGCAGACTTTCCAGCCTGCATCTGTCTTAGTGTTAAGCGGTGGCTCGTATATTTTTTCTTTATATAAAGTGTATTCTTATTTAAATGCAAAAGTACTACGAGAGTCAGTCTAACTTATCTTGGCACGTTTGCTAATGAAGACATATCATTCTAATAAGATTCAGGAACCTTTTCTAACATGCGGCAATGAATAATATCGGATGTAGTATTTTGTCTTACATTTTAAATATTAAATTTTAATGATAATAATTTTAATGAAATGGACATGATTGTAATATTTTTGTTGAGTGTTGACGCCGTTGACATATTTATAATATTTAGGTAATAATATAGATGTAGAACAAAATTGTAATCATCATCAACATAAACCCTTTCCTTGTTTTACTATTGGACATACGACTCCTCTCAGAATCAGATTGGTTAGGTTTGTTCTGTATAAATGTCAGAAAATTCTAGACGGCAAAATAACAATGGTCGATCTACATTTACGTTAATTGAACGTATCATATATCATCGTTTATCATAAATCGGTTTTAGAGGCGGTTGTTTAAACGCGAAACGATGCCCGATCAACCGCATGTGACCGCACTGCGTACCAACACTATAATAGTCATGCTGGTACTGTATCATGATGCGATTTTATAACACGTGCTATACTGTGATCAATCACGACTTGATTCTTACGAGATCAAAAAAGCAAAAAGCAGTAGAAGTAAGGGTGGTTGAATGTTTTAGATTTCGGTAGTTATTTACGTGCGTTTCTTAGATTTTGTATAATTTGCTACAACGGCTAAGGAAAATAGGCTTGCTTGAACGTTCTCCATTTTGTTTTCTGAACTTTGTAAAATCTGCCAACATGCACTTGATCATAGTATTGTTTTAATTTTTTTCAGTCTGCACCAGCTTCAGTCGTTCGTGACATTATTAATACGGTATAATCATAAAAGAAAAATATATAGATAAATACGTCTATGTTCCCCCACATGAGAAGTCGTACAATATACGCACAAGAAGTCATACAAAATGTAGACGAAAACAAAACACCCATCTTCCAAATTGAAATCGAAAGAGATTCGCATAAAACATGTACCTTATGCTTGTGTGATACAAAAAGAACCGATTACAAAGCGCGGGCTCTAAAATTGAAATACGGAGTTCCATCGCGCCGATGATTTAAGCGGTTGAAAGCAGGTGGGCGCCGCGTCCGGCTAAATGTATGGAGACGTAATTTATAGCGAAAGCACATTCGCTTTGTAAAAATACAAGGATGCATGCTATGACAACTTGGTAGGATATTCTATGACTATGACATGTGACATGGCATAAATGTGACGTAATGATAGTGTGCCAAAATATTTATGTAACCTATGTATGTAAATTTTTAATATCCGTTCAGCGAAGTTTTTTTAAATTTTAACTTGTGTGGGCTTTAGATTTGTTGGCTTAAATTTAAACTTGTGTGGGATTTTTTTTAATAGGACATTTTTCGTTCTCTCGTAATGTGTTTTCTTTCAAAAGTCAATAATACATTTATAAAGTTAAATAACACTCGAGTGCAACTAACTATAAGTACATTCAAATCATTTGCTCTACAAGAAATTTTCCGTTTGTATTCGCTTACAGAACTTTTATTTCTAAATTTTAAAATAACCTGAGCAATAGTAAAAGAACAATATTTTCGAACGTTATATTTCGTGACAAATCCTTTTCTAAATTTAAAAATTACAGAACATAACGTTCTAAAATAAAGTTGAAATACGGTGTGTGATTGGTCGGTTCCAATGATTTAAGCGGTACGGCAGGTGGGTGCGGTGGTCAGGGGAATGTATGGAGCGGGTCGTTTATAACGGACTCACACTTGGGCGTGTTGATTTGTAGAAAATTTTGAGGAGTAAAATATCATTTATATTTCCACTAGCAACTGTTCACGTTGCTGCATATTATTGCAAATTAGTAAGCGTCTCAGTATTTTTGAAAAATTAATAAGCGTGAAACTTAATATTATACATAGTTATTATTAAACAACGACATTTTAATAAATTGTCGTGTTTATCTAATAGCCAAAAAGTGATTAAAGTAGTTGTTGAATACCTAAATTTTTTTAGCTGTTTATTATTTTTAGTTTGTGCAATCGACCTGTGGTATGATAGGTAAAAAAAATTGCAAACGATATTTCCAAGTTCGACCCGATTTTCGCAATAAACAAACAGTTACGACGCAAATGGCCATTTAAAAGCCATTGGGCGATCCGAATCGCCAGCAGAATTGTGACGCGGCGAAAAAAAATTGAAGTGAGCGCGTTCCTAGAAGATAAATGGGCGGCCGCAAATGATTCAGTGCAAGGTGGTATAAAACTTAATAGACATTTGATTTCCTTTACATCATGTAGCATTCATTAGCATTTGAAGATTCTGATAAAATTCATTATTACAAGTTTCCACGTGAAATATACATACTTTCATTCAAACGTCCTTCATAACATACTCTTTTTAATTGCTATAAATTTTGTTGTATCTATAGTTAATATAGTTAGTTCTTCATCCAATTACGCGGAGACATAGAGAGTAACGGGTTAAAGCAAAAGTAAATAATTATTCTTTGTGATTTCTCAACGTAGATTATAGCATTGTGTTAATAGGCATCGATTTGAAGGCAGTACTGTATGATCTTCGCATTATATTGATGATAAGATTTTAATGGTTCCATTAAAAACAATATCAATTATATGCATGGGGGAGGAATTATAAATTTTTGCTATACATATAAAACTTTAAAATACGTTAGTTACACCTACATTTTTCCTCTGTGTGTGGACTAAGCACATATGGTAACATAGTAAGTATATTTTATCTCTTTGCGTGTAGGCTAAGCGTATATGGTAATATAGTAAGTATAGATATAAAAAGATATCTTACTTGTAAGTGACTCCGATTTCTCGGATTGCCAAACCACAGTCGCAGCGCTTGCAGCACAGTGTAGCGTGGCGTACGGATAGCTGGGTAGCTAAAACAGGTTGAAACTTGATATTTACGAGTAGTTGTATAACAGCGTGATGTAAACATAATTGCTTTTTTTTCACTAGGCCATTTGCTACTGTCTCCATTTTTGCAATAATCATGATTGTTAATACAATTTCAATGTAACACCGCCCAGCCGTTTCCTATTCGGCGGATTCGGTGGTGATTCAGTTGAACTTTAAATTTACGAGGTTTTCAATCGTATTCTTGGGCATCCTAAGGGCAGCTAACGCAGGGCTTAGTCGCCTTTTAGGATACACTGCTTTCTGCACTGACACGGGTAAACATTTCTCTGTTTTATCGCATCTCGTATCTGTCTCACGCGAGTTCACAAGACGCGCTCTAAAAATTTAAATTGTCGATATAACGCACGACTTTAGTCTCTAATAAGTGCAACGTATTATCGGCTTTCAATGGAGCACCATTTAGTTGTTTGTTCCATTAGCGAACAACAAGCGACAAGATAGAACCGCGGGTACACTGGAAACCCGGCTACGTACATTGGTCTACCCAAATTTCACTCTCGATAACAGCCTAAAAGAATGTTTAATATACATTGCGAAACTGCTAAGAATACGAATCTGATATGATAATTATCCAAGTGAGTTTTGTAATTTTTCGTTAACTGAAGAAACTCAAAGTAAAGCTTTTTGAAAATCCTAGTGTCATGGCAATTTAAAATTTTCAGAGATTTTGATGTTGTGCACACCGCTTTAATAGCCACTTCACTGTGTCATTCATTTGGTTACTTATAGATTCTGTTTAACTCAAACGCTATCGAATTGAATCGAATACTGTGAGGAGCTCGATACTAAAACTCTTTCCGTTGTTGTCGTTAAGCTTCGTGGAGTCTGCCAATCCGCACATGGCCAGCGTGGCAGACTATGGCCCCCTCTTAATATGAGAC
>DWME01006592.1:0-13480 GCA_018244795.1 Parelbella ahira ahira | reverse complement strand
CATCTATTTTTCTTGATTCGTACAACCTGGAACTATTCAAGGCAAGAGTGAATAAGCACTTCCTAGGCAAGCGTGCTACATTCTAGGCTAAATCTTGTTTACCATTACGTAAGTTTATTGCTATTAAAAAACAAACTGAGATAGCAGATGTCTTTTTATCTTGTGGCCCACCTTTATCAGGCGCATCGTAACCACTAACATACCGTCTTTTCTATAGAGTACTTTGTACTTGTCTAAACATTAAATATTCTCCTAAGTTTTCTGCACTCTTTATATGTAGCATCAACCCTTAAAGTTATGAAGATTTTTGTATACTTAATAGGGGTGCAGTTGGACTTGGACAGCGAGTATTAGTCTAGAATTCGCATGAACTCATATAGAGTCCAACTGGTTTTGTTTTGCAAGACACAGGTTAGGCCTCATCTGGAGAACTGCTCACGTCTATGGGCAGAGGTTCTACAATACGCACTTGATTCACTTGACGTTGTCCGGAGGTACGACTTAAGAATTATTAACGATTTTAAGAATCGTCTCAGAATTTTCAAATCCATAAATGTTACCAGTTCACTATGGTTCAGTGTTTATTTGTGACCCTCTAGAGAATGTCTTGTACTTCGTGACACTTGGGTACCTACCTTAATAAGATGTTTTTTCATCTTCAGATTCAGATCAGATCATCATCAGATTCTTTTCATTTTAAATTCCTGATTTTGACTTATTTGCCGACAAATGGAGGAAATTTTGAATGCGTGTTTAAATTTTTGTGAGTCTTTTGATCTTGTCAACACCTGCTGAATTATCTCTTATATATTTTAACAACGCTATAATTAATTTGTGTTTTAATGATTAATCTATGGAATTTTTGGTATTGTATTGTACATATCATTGTGTTAATTAATGGAAGTATTTTTTTAATCATGTAAATTAAAAGTAAACAAATAAATAAATATCACCCAAAGGACGTAATAATATGACATGTTCTTATTAGTATGCGTTCAGTTTTATTAGTTTGGCCTAGTGGGATACATATGGCCCATTTGCATCCATGTTAACCTGGTTCCAAAAACTCCTTTTGATTTCCACATTCGGTATCATGCCATGGGTTTTCAATATCTTGGCCGAAAAATACTGGAGTTCTGTTCAGCGCATTAATTACGTTCAACGAGAATATAACTTACTTGAAGAAACATAAATATATAAAATGTTTAGAAAAATTAATTGTCATCATATTTTTTTCTATTTTACCTTACTTATTAAGTAACATGAATATTATTAAAACCCAGAATTCGTTGCAATCTAGATACACATGAATATTTCTATTATTAGATACGTTATCGGATGATAGAAAATTACAATGATAAAAGTATTTTGTTTATTACTGACAGTGTCTGTTTAATATAACTGTTTCAGAATCTAACAACGAAGATCCTAATTGCTCTGCTTGCTGCCATGGCCGTGGCTGCTGCCAACCCTCTGCCTCTCGTGCAGATAATCGTGAATATTGACGCATCAGGAAATCCCGTCACAAGCCCAAGAGAGAGCGTCATCGTCCAACCACTGTCAGTCAACTTGCCAATTGTGGACGTGCCTGTTAACAGCGTTATTGTACCTGAGCCAGTGCTGCCATCGCCTGAAGTACCCAAACCTGAACCCATAGAGGTCGGAGTCTCCGAGTTCCCTGTGCTCTTGTCCGAACCCGTCAAGATCGGAACCCCCGAGCTTCCTGTGATCGTGTCAGAACCCGTCGTGTTCCTAAGTCCGGTCCTCCCAGAAATAACAGTACCTGCTCCCATAAATAGCCTGAAATCCATCCTAATATTCTCAACTAAATGAAACAACCGAATTTTTTATTCAAATTCATAAGCCTTTATACATTTTACGGACAAATAAAAAAGAGCATTTCTTTAAACCTGTCTCATTTTTACCTTTTTTGTGTATTGCATATTTAAATGGGGCAGTTTTAACCTAAGGAAATTGATATGAATTTATCATGTGACGTACCACAATGGAATAGGTGGTGAGCCTATTGCCAAATTCCAGGCACAGATCTAGGCTCCGAGACAACTAGAGATTACTGCTAGAAAATCTAAGTTAAAAAAATCCAACTGTATCCGGGATTTGAATTCAGGATCTCCCGATTGATAGTCACGTTTGCAAGCCCTCGACCAATGTTCATAATAAGATCAAGGTTTTACAAATACGTGGCCTACGATATCCTTAATAACAACGGATTGTTTCTTTACTTTACTAAATCTACACCAATCATAATCACAATACTCTTGTTTCGAGGTATTACGCAAAAATACTTTACTATTCGGCATTTAGAAATATTTCCAGAGAATCGTATGTTCAGGCATTTGAAACGGTGAAAATAAGAATAATCTTAAACAAACACGCCAATGCAGATATCTTAGACGCAAGTCTAAGATATTTGCATCCGGCATCTATGTGCCGATACAAAAATACAAAATACAAAAGCTTCTATACTTTTTCTGAGATTCTCATTAATGGTCCAAGTTTCATATTCGTGAATCCGTATGGGTTAGCTGTAACGATGAATATGACGTCCTGGAAGTACGATTTTACCTTTAATTGCGAGGCAACTTTCCATTTCTACAAAGTTGACGTGGGATTGTTTCGGTGCTAGTTTAAATTCCTATTTTTCTATATCAGTTTTGCGTAATCCGGTTTTCAAGGTACTTTTATTTACATAGTTTATTCTATGGCACATTCGAAAAGGCTAAGTTGGATATAAAGATTTTTTGAGATTATCAACGACAGTATCTGCAGTTAATCCATAGCCTATTTGTTAATTTCGTTTTTGTGTTATCTGTAAAAAACGGCTAGGTAGTTGATAGAAATAGTCAATGGCCTGTTACTGCCAGATTTATTAAGAAGACCCATGGGTAAGGTTTCTAAAATTCTGATTCTGAGATTCTGTTCATCCTTTACTCCTTCATTATCATTATCAGTGATCACCTGTATCAATCACTGCTGTCATCATCTGCTGTCAGGCCTCCCTAAGCTTCACTGCGCTCTATCCTCGGCTTGCCGAATCCAGCCTCTGTTTGCATCCTTTCGCAGATCGTTGCAGATCCACTGCTGCACATACAGGGGTCTTATTTATCAACTAGCTAGAACAAAATATAACACTTCGCTTAGCTTCAAGTATTTCTCATCTTCGAAGAGCTTATAGACAATCTTTGTTGGGTTAGCATCATCTACATACATATGTATCTATTTCACTGGCTCGTCGGTCCAGTGGTTACTGAATGTGATTGCTGAGCGAGGGACCGTGGTTCTAATTCCCAGCTAAAATATATATTTCTTTGATGAGCACATTGTCTTTTTTGTGTCCGGGTGTAAAAAATATTTATAAAAGTATACTTTTGTAGGTATATACATACATATGTAGTGTATCAACTGCCTTACCATAACACAAGGTCCGTTGAGGTTTAATTTCTGATCAGATAGCCGTGTACGCAGATGTCCCAAGACATTATTATTATTATTTAGTTTTGCCTGGTGGAAGGATTCTCAAAATACAAAAGCACAAAGATACATATATTAGCGATTTGGTCTATGCTTAATTTACTTGCCCCAAATGTAAAACCAAACGGCACTATTTTTTGGCTCTTATTTATAGTGCGAACAAAACTTATTCATATATAGTTTGCCTCTGTAAAAAGGGCACAGCAACAAGAATAATGTTAACTTTAATATACATTAAATATTGTACAGTTTAGCAATATAAAGAAATAACCCGCTATTAACGAGGCAGTCGCGAGTGACTGATCAGTTTGACCCTCATTTTATTTTGATAATAAATTTATTATTTCAAATTAGTTCAAAAGTATTTCGTGTCAACCTATTGTAGATGGGATAGAAAAAAGTAAGACTTATTTTAAATAATGTTCTTTTAATTCATGCTCAAGTCATAACTAATCAACACTGGTGAATTGAAATGAAAAATTCAATTGTTTATTAGTTGAGGTTGTCAGGCAGCACAACGGGAGCGGGCACGACGATACCAGGAAGGACGGGGTCTGGGAGCACGACGGGTCCGGGCACGATCACGGGAAGCTCAGGGGTTCCGATCTCGACGGGTTGGGGCAAGACCACGGGTAACTCTGGGACTCCGACCTCGACGGGTTCGGGCTTGGGTATTTCAGGCGACGGCAGCACTGGGTTAGGTATAATAACAGTGTCAACAGGCAAGTCCAAAATTGGCAAATCGATTGTCGGTGGTTGGACGATGACGCTCTCTCCTGGGCTTGGGATGGGATTGCCTGATGCGTCAACATTCACAATTATCTGCACGAGAGGCAGAGGATTGGCGGCAGCCACGGCCATGACGGCAAGCAGAGCAATGAGGAATTTCATTGTTTGATTCTGAAACAATTCGTGCAAAAATTAAAATTTAGGTATTAGCGAGTGGGTACTCCATCCATTTTTCCGATATAATTTCAATTAGTTTCAAATTTTACACACATTACTGAAAAAGATCGGACAGGGAGTAGTTGATACAACTGGGTGGCTTTTACGATATCAACCCTTTCGCGTTGGAGTAAGTGTAACAGTAAATTGTTACCTACGACGAATTTAAAATAAAGTTTTACTGCATTTAGTGACGGCGACTGGCCAAATATATGTACAACATTTGTATATCAGAATGAAAGTAACAGAAAATTTTTATTTTAAGGTTGCCGTCTAGCTTTTTAGTAACTTCGGACAACACGTTAATGTTCAATGAATCTTAATTCTCTTCCGGCTGTAGATTAGTCCATTTGGCTAGACCTGTCATTAATCAGAATGGTAGTCACATCGAGAAGTTTTTAATTCACTTTGAAGGCCGTCGACAATGTTGAACGGCTATTGCCTAACGACAACCGCGAACTGGTCAACGTGTCGAGACACAGAATCGCTCGTAACATTTCGTCTTAAAAAATATTTACAAGCCTACCACGCGGCACGTTGCCTAACTTCACCGATCATTGGCAATCTACTACTAGTTCAGGGTTACAAGTACACCTTTATATTTTAAAACATTTTTTTTATATACACATATAATGATAATAAATAAATATATAATAACTCACCTTGTGTCCACAAAGCTTCTATGCAAACTGTGTGGTGAAGAGAAAGCCTGCTTTTTATATCGGTATTGTTCGGGAATATCACTGAGTTATCAGTTTATTTGCGGTAACTTTATTTGCACTATCGAACTATGAAATCCTGCCATAAACGTTGACGGCAGTCATTTCCGTCTTGTCACACGTAGGTATGTCTTGTTATATACTTAATCTTTATAACAGTTTTAATTTATTACAAGATTTTATCATATTATAAACGAATTGAATAACGCACCATCATGTGTTGGCGGCGCCGTTCGCCATTAAAATTATTATACTATCGTTACGCCAGGACCTTTTTGGAATAGGCAGATAGTACCGAGTGCCAAATATCTTTATCTTTATAGACCTGAGGTGTTTCTTATACTTTCACCATGAACTTCACACACGTACGTTATCGAAAAAATGTACCTATACAGGTTTACGTATACGGATCGCCCGGAACGGTAACATTGCTACAATTATTTCTGTCGCGAAACAATTATTGTTACAACTATTTATATTATGGGTCAAAGGGAGTGATTTCCGCTTGTATCTATGTGTACACTAGGGGCGACGGTGTTAGTCTCCAAGAGTAAAAATTCGATTCGTATAGCACGTAGGCTAACTTTTGTTAATTGGACTAATGTGAGTATTCTTGTTTTTGTAGTCCTCTTAACTTATTAATGCGAATTGCATAATTATCAACAAATACTCTAATACCTGATGTATTATATCTATTACAGACATGATGTCCACGGACAGAAGCGATTTCTTATGATTCCCGTCTTCTTATTTGATACCTTGGTAGCATAAAAATACTACATACCCGGTATCTACTCGTACTTCTTATTTTCCTACATACTCATAATCAATTATTTTCCAAGAATTGTAGTAGATTTTAAATAAATAAATTTCTTTTGACTGCCTGGTTGGTCGAGTGGTTGCAAGCGCGAGTGACGATCGAGAGGTCATGGGTTCAAATCCCGAGAGGGGTACTATTGGATTTTTCAAATTTAAAATTTCTTGTAGTGACTAGGAGTCTGTATCTGTGCCCGGTGCATGGCAATAGGCTCACCACCTATTCGACGTAACTGGTGAAACGTGGAGAGTGAATCACACTCCTTTGCCTACCTCTTCGGGGTTTACAGGTGTGATATTACGTTTTTTTAATTTCCTTTTAATATTAGGAAAGATAGATCTGCGAAAGGCTGCAGGCAGATGCTGAATGCGACAAGCCGAGGACAGGGCGCGATGGTGTTCATTGGGGGAGGCCTATGTCCAGCAGTTGACTGCGATAGGATGATGATGACGATGATGATGATGATGAAACAAATCGTGAAGAACAAACCGCATGAGGGTGCCAGTTTGGAAGTGTACAAATACCTACTTTTTGCTCCCTCAGAATAAGGATATGTTATTGTTTTATTTTCCATCAGAGAGGATTTACTTTTGTTAATGAATTTTTTCTACGGATACAATACAAGGGAATATCAGAAAATGACGTATTTTTTGGCTTGCCTGAGCTTCATAAGACCCGAAATAACGCAGATTTTCCGTAAAAATACGAAGTGTACGAATACTTTCTGCGCACGCTGTACATAATGATGTTGTCGGTTTTTTGTACATCAGCTTTTTACATTCAAAATATTTTAATAACTTAAACGTATACTACTTACAATATAATCCAGCAAATAAAATTGATTAAATTCTCAAAAAATTACGAAATCAATGACTATATATACATAAATAGGTAAGCTTTAAAGAATTTCGTTATTCTACAATACTGTTAATCTTATAAAAAATATATAAATATGTTTAAAAAAACAATGTCATTACTGCGTAAAACGTAATAAATGTAACATCCGTAATCCCCGGAGCGTAGGCAGAGGAGTGTAGTATACTCCCACGTTTCACCAGTTATGTTTAAGTCCCATGAAATAGGTGGCGAGCCTATTGCCATACACCGGGCACTGATCCAGACTCCGAGTTACTACTAGAAATTCTAAATTAGAAAAATTCAATAGCACCCGACCCGGGATTGAAAACAGGACCTCTCGATCGGCAGTCGCGCTTGCAACCACTAAACCAACGAGGCACTCGAAAGTAAAACGTAATAACGCGTATTATTTATTAAATACAATAAAACAACCTTTGTACTCACATACAGTATTTTATAAAACCTTTAATTAACCCTTCTATATTACACAGCACACGCGGGCGTTTATGGCGCGACAGTATGTTGAAGAAACGTGAACGCAGTCTTCACATGGCATGTCCATCCGGAGGATACAGCCCATCCATTAATCCCGTGTTTCCCCGCAGCGACTGCAATCACCGGCTTGTTAAATTCGCGGATCGAGTTGGAAAGCCATGAGGTAGTGGCGGTGGACGCCGGCAACCGCACGTTGCGTGGAAACTGTGCCACATCGCTCCTCTCCGAGTAAAAGTACTTTCTTCTAACCGCTTTCGGAAAGCCGTCTAGAAATAATTTCCTCGCTATACTAACCTTGTACGACTTAACATAAAGCGCTTGCCAGCGTATGAACTGTAGTTAGGACTGTCCTTTGTTTATCAAAAGGTTCATCTACTAGCACACCTATACTTATAATGAATTACAGAAAACAAACAACAGGACACGTTAAAAGCTAAGAACGCAACAGCTACAAAAAGTATATCGAAATCAAGAAGCAATATTTGTTGTAATCTAAGTTTTCACTACGCTGGATAAAAACCAAAACACATATAGAGCATACTTATATTTAAAATTACAGGCCTAATAAATGCACCCACATACATATGTATATGTGACAGGTAGTAAAAGCAGACCCTGACAAAGAGCCGGGTGCAAGTCCGCAGCGATACTCAAGTCGAGCATGAAGGTCTATTAGGTAACGAGTACTCAGTTCAATGGATCACGTAAATGAAGTACACTCGACGCGGTCACTGAACATCCCGATTGTGTTTAAATGAGTAAGTCATAGGCTATTATCATACGGATATGTATGTATGTAGGTATATACCTACAACTTTGAGGTCTAGCATAGATACTTTTAACTTATGGAACAACGTTAAAGAGACATAAAACTTTGAAATATGTACTTGTGTAACATAACTTTCTGTAGTTCTACAGATCTTTTAATTCTACCAAATACAAAACATTTTGAAGAATTTTACAGGCGAAATTTTAACTTCTTCCTCCGGCTACCAGCAGTTAATATGAAGCAAAACCTTGTATACAAAGTTCGATATTAATTGAATTATTTCAACAATATACATACATGTGTCACGATATTATCCACCATAATTTAATCAAAATACATTTATTGTGACGTTGTTTTTATAATTATTTCACTATAAATACGAAATGAATTGCAACACGAGAATATAAGTTAAATTTAACAAGAGGTAATTAATGAATTAAGAAAAGTAGATTGTAATAAAAGCTGCATAAGGTTCAAGAGGCAAATTTGGAGTTAGGTGATTATCATCGATGCGAAGTGACCCACATGTAGGTAGCAGCTAAGGGTTTCTATCGGTTACTCAGCATCAAACAGAGACAGAGAACGTGTCACGAGCGCGGTCAAACATGACAACGCCACATCTTGATCCATATTTAACAAACGTGACAATGGAATTACTTGTCAAATATCAACCATTCGCACGACACAGCAATTTTGTTTTGGTACTTTTTAAATACATAGTTACGCTGTATAAATACAAAGATGTGAAAGAAATCCATTCAATAACGTATTTAGAGTTGGTAAAGGTACAATTGAATAAGATTCATTTTTATTACAGTTTTAAAGTTTTAGAATACTGTTCGAAATTCGGATTAGTACATTTATGTGTCACTTCAGAGATGACGTCATCAGCCTTCTTGTTACCACAAACTTGATACTAGAATCAAATGACGGTATGCGAAGATATACGAAGATATTATTACTGTTATGATTTTCTTATTAGCTGTGTGACAAAGAGTGTTGACGCATTTGGCGTTGTTATTTGTAAACAATGCGCATTTCGATTGAAGTTCGAACTTCGAATAGTAGATAATTCGAGTAATCTGATCACGCTGATTGAGCTGCGATCGCCTCGGAGGACAAACTGTAAACATAATCAGCATTCCTTTTGTTGGTTTTTTGTGCATAGAAAACAGAAGTTCTAAGATGTAAACGAAAACATATATTAGGGTTGTAAGTATTATTGAACGTAACCAATAATGTCTTTGTTATGTCATTAGAACTTGACAGCTGTCTGTCACTTATGCTCAGTAGTCATATAAGTAGTACGTATACTTTTCGTATATTCAAAATAATATATCTGTTAATCCGATATAGTTTTATCATTTCCGGCTAGTACTCTTCACTTTTTAAACATATGTACTTACCACATTAAATTTGATTACAAGATTTCCAGAATTTCTAATAAAGTACGGATGTATCTTGTAATAAAGCTGTTTGTCAATATTTTAAGTATATTTTATGTCATAAATAAGTTTCATTAGGGGTTGTCATTAATTACCTAAAATAATAACTCGTGGCTCGGTAACGATCGAAATTCGATAATAAATCATAAAAAAATCTGTTTGAGCGTTGTCTAGGTTCTAATGTCACAGACTATGCTTCTAACAATCTTACCACTGTGCCACATAATGACAACAATTTCTGACATTGACAATGGGAACTTAAATAATAAATGGTTAATTTAATTCAATTTAAGGTGTTTGCAATACATATTACACAACATTAAATATTAAAGACAAATAATATTAATCTATTAATTATCAATTTGACCACAGACTTCAACCATAAACGAAAGAGTAGGTATATATGCTTGACATTTTGTGACACTACATTCAAATAATATTATATAGTTGTCCGACTCTAAAGGCATGAGAGGTTAAGTTCGAAATATTTAAATCTAAAATAATTTTAAGTTGGGAAATTTCAAAAGTTATGAAACTTTGCATGTTTAATAAGACAATCATCTCCCTTATTAATACTGTAGTGTTTTTTTTTTATAAAGTTTCTTTGATGCACTTTGGCTAATATGGGTAAGGTTTTTTTATTTATTTGACGACGCTCCAACAGCCTACATGTACATATGCCAATTAGAGGAGCGTGCAACATTTTCCAGTAGAACGCGTTACATTAGGTTTCAGAATTATATTTTTAATTTTCTTATACAAAACTTCACCTGAGGTATCGCTAGAACAGTTTACAAGGTAACTAATTTATACTTATACAAATAGTTCGATGAGTTACAATAATTTTATCATCCGAGCGATGCTCGGTCGCCCAGCTAGTGCATATTAACCTGATTAGATGCAATAAGCTTACATTTAACAATTAAGGTGTTCAAAAAATACAATATTATTAGGTTTTGGTATACTTATTCTTTCCCGAAAACGCTGTAATAAAAATAGTGTTCCAATGCAAAGATTACTTTACGTAGCTCACATAATTAATTTTATCGATAAGATACGAGTAGATTTGCCTAGAATGATTAAGTTGTTACTATAACCTCTTTTTCAATTGGACCCGTCGATACACGTCTATATAGTGTGGTATCTATGTGTGGGTACAGTAGTGTACGTTGCGTTTTTTTGGTTAATTTAATGTATTTTTATGCATTATTTTTAAAAAATATTAGCATTCTGCACTCCTTCACTATATGAACTATAAGTGTGCCAAATTTCATACACATCCGTCCGCGCAATTTTCATAAAAGGCGGGCAAAGTTTTTGCTTCACGTATTAATATATAGATTATTATTATTATAAATTTGCTGATCTAATTACTTGAATATATAATTAAATGCTTTGGTTTAATAGGTATGATTGGTTGATTTCAGTATATACATACCTATACATTTTTTGAATGTATAGGTTACTGGGTTGTGAAATAACTACTAGGTGCTGTTTTGAAGTTGTTTTGATACGACTAAGGAGCGAATTATCTACAGGCGAAAGTAACAGCAAACAATGTAATGTTACCTTCTGTATTGAAGGTTAATAAATATTTTATGCTGTTGCGTATCAAGCGGGTTTATTATTACTGCGAAGCGTATTTCTTTTAGGGCATTATTAAATTTATCGATAATGATGATTTGAACGGCTTATTTTGATAACAATCTATAGGCGAAAATGTACGAGCACCGCATAAAATGTTATCAAATGCTAAACGAGCAGTCGTACCGTACGACTGCCTCGCCGTCAATAAGAAAAGTATTTAAATATTTGTCAATGTGTTACTAGCTTACAAGACGATCTTTTTAATAGGTTCGAGTCATAACATTTCGTTTTTAAGTATACTGAAAAAATCGATGCTTATTTTAAAAGTAACTAGTCACGTTTTTAACGGATTACTTAATTATGTCAACATTTCCAGTATTTCATAATGCTGTCAACATAGTTGTTACAACAAGTCAGTCTTGATTTTAAATTTTTTACATATACATACTTCATTTTAAATATATATATATGTATTCGTATAAAAGATACTTTTTAAGCAAATTGTTAGATCACCTAGATGAGTCACACCGGATTATGTAAATAAATAAATAAAAATCAATTAACTGAATTAAATAATTGTATGAGGATTTAAAATGTTAAAATAATGTGAAATCGAGTCCCAACATACTTAAATATTGGCAGTGTGTCAATAAGAACATTTTAATACATTGCACCAATATAGAAAGAGGAATAATAGGAATTTGGTAATTCTTACGCTGCCGATTATTAATACTATTGAAATATCTTTTTTGTCTAGGTTTAATGACGCTTAGGCACTTTGTTAGCAACCAGGATTATTTAACTTTTTTTCGGTGAGTTTTCTTCAATTAATGATAATGATTTTTCGTCAGAGAATTAATAGAAAACACGAGTGACTTTTGTAGCTATGACTTTTTGCATCAACTGAAAGTAGGTACTAAATTTTGAGTTATTTTCGATATCTACAAAATTACATTCAAAGAGCTATTATTTGAAACACATAAAATGCGTCTCTTAACTACGGCACTTTTTATGTGCTTGGAACTGAACAAAGAGGCATTTAACTGTTTCCTGGAACGTTAAACATGGCCCATTTTTACCGATTAACTGCCCCACACGTGTCGAAATTAAATCGATTCTCTTAAACACTAAATAAATAGAAACGCAATCATTTACAGTCTTTATTTAGTTTATAAAGAAATTTATGAATCTTAAATATAGCTAATGATTGTTGTTCAATTATATCTACACGAGCCAATTTGTATGCAGGCGTCGAGTTTCTTTAATTAGATGCACATAGTAACTTATAAGGCTGCAACATATAAAAGGATGTGACTTTTCTAACAAGGTTTACATTTCAAGATAGAATCTCACAGCGGCACGGCGCGGGCGCGCGGACGCGGCGCGGCGCCGGCGCGCGGCCACGCCGCGGCGGCTGTTCCGTGCACAGAGTCTCGACTCCGCGGCGAATTTCGCCGCTCTCGCCCACTGATCTACATTTCACCTCCAATATGGGTCAATAACTGCCCACGCTCAGCCCCTCCGACTGCGGCCATTCACCTCGCCACTCCAAATCATTGTTCGCTAAATGTAAAGCGTAGCTGCAGGTCGTCGACCCGCCAATGGTGCGCTTGTCAACGAGATTCTTCTTCGAATGACACTCGACTCACTGCTGCCATCGACGTAAATACAAACATCCTTTGACATTCATCAGAACGATGAATAGAAGGTATGTAGTAGGTACACACTCATACCACATTCCGTACAATGACTGATTGATACAATGTACACAATCGACAAAAGTACGGAGTTTGTTATGCTTTTCAAATGTTTTAAATAGATGTTTCTTCTAAAACAAAGTGGGATTGCGAAGTATGAAATAAATGACTGCGAAATATGAAATAAATAGAAATGAATACGTAACTCTTATATAAATACTATTAGCCTAAAATGATACACCATAATGACAAAAAAAAGATTTCTTGCCAAGCTCCTGTAATTACCTAAGTAAACAATACCCACAGAAAAAATATACTTAACAGTTCTTAAAAAACATTAATTAAAAGACAATTCGAAGTAGCGGGTTTTTTAAATAATAATTTATTGCTTTACCTTTAGAAGCATATTATACTGAATTACTATCTTACTAGAATCAAATCGTATTTTAAATTTTGTGGAAACATTATTAGGCGTCTGTACAATATAAATTTTAAAGTGATTATTGTACTTAAAAATACGTTAAAAGTGGATCGACTTATATGTACGTAGTTGAGTTGATTAGTTATTAAGATAACGATAATAATAACAAACATGAATAACCGTAATAAGTTCTGTTGTCGCCAACGATATTAATCACAAAACAATGCAAGTTGGG
>DWME01006591.1:0-13481 GCA_018244795.1 Parelbella ahira ahira | reverse complement strand
TCCTTTCACCACGATGACAAACCCTAGTCCAGTAGGGACTTAAAATGTGTTTGTCATCGACACGCTAAGAAGAAGATTATTTATTTATAAGTGATGTAGGTACATTACAGTACAGTACAATTTATCAGCCAATTGGTTAATAAAGCTTGGCTCCTTCGTTCAAGATCAAATAAATGATCGTTTGTGGACAGACCCTATTTTCAGACAGATGTAATTTTCTTGCAAATTATTGAAAGCATTTAATTTAGTTAATAAATGCAATTTCTTACTGGTGTCCACGGCATCTCCTGCCAGTAAACAGGGCAGGGGATGCGGTTGCAAGGCTGCAGTTTCTCTGGCCTCGTTGTGGGGCACAGCGCCGGAGACACACTGCGCCTTATAAGTTCTCTCCGCGTGGATATACTGAAAATATAAAGATAGATTCATCTTGAAATTGTTCCTATACGATTTTGCATAAATGAGTACATATATAGACACTTAGAAAGTCGCGTAACGTACAATGATAATAACAAAATAGGAAACGTTAACAAAATATGTTGAAAAACACTTCAAAGTGACATTTAGCAAACTTTGCCCTTTATAAGTTTCGAATCCGTAATTTGCAGACGATGTTTAGTGTAACATTGAAATATATAGCTTATCTGAACACTTCTTATTGCTAACGGATTCAATTCTGTGAAGACTGAGCTATAACAATAAATAAACATTTCCCACGCGAGCACGCGTCGGCAACACGTTCATAGTCTTACCCTAAGGCTTATACAAAGCTCTAGAGTTTGATATGAATATAATTTGAGGTATCACGGTATTAAATGTATTTTACATTTCGTGTAATAGGTATACAAAGATATTTTAAAACATTGAATAATATGCATTCCAGATTTCACTTAACATCACGCCTATATGTTCCCGAAGGGGTAGGCAGAGGAGTGGAGTACACTCTCGCGGTTCACTAGTATGTTATACATCCTCATATTTGAATAGGGTGTGGAGTCATAAACCCAGGCAAAGAAAAACAGACGGGCACATATCCCGACTCCGTAGTACTTACAACTGGGAATTTCGCATTAGAAAAAGCCAATAGTACTTCAAGTATATAATGTATTTATGTACAAAACAGGTCAGCTGTAAGTGTAATATTTCCACCTGACGGCGTCATGGTCATTTCTGTTGAGTTTCGAGATCAATTTTCCCTCTGATGGCTGGGTTCCTACATAGAGAAAACAGATTGAAAAGCTCAACGCTTTGATGTCCACGATAGCGCCTTGTAAACGTGTTCTAGTCGATACAAACTTGACGTGCCGAGGAACATTAAACCTTATGCTGTTGATTTTAATGTACATTTTTCTAGTTCTCAATTGTTTCTAAATAGTAACTGGTTTTGTTTCAAGGAAAAGCAAATACTTACAAGTAATAAATTAATCGAATGATAAATAAATAGATAATATCACAAAATACGTGTTGGCCAAATATCGAAAATCGTTTATAACATCTTATCCTGTAATGAAACGAACGAGAACCAAACAGGAAAAAGGATAAGTAGGGATATACGAATAAGTATAGTGGTCGCTTCAATACCACCTAAGGTAAGGTTTGTAGGAACTGAAGATCGCCCAGATACACTCAACCTATCTTAGCTTAATCAGGCCCGTTACTCTACGGCTTACCCGACAGAAAAACTCTTAGAAAAGAACAAAATAGAAACACTTATGTTATATATACGACTATACGAGTATAGGTACTAAATTATTTTTTTTGTAGACAAACGACTCCGCAATATGAAATCAGTTTACTCAATAATGTTATTTAGTTAATTCTGGTTTGCCATAAGTAAAACAAGAGGTAGGTAGGTACGTATGTATATTTAAACATTTATGGACATATTTGTACGTAATGACACGAAACAAAAGTCAAGTTGAACGCACATTGTACAAGACTACCTACTGTTGTATTTCTTCTCGTAAGTAGGTTTTAATTGTTTGTTACATCAGCAATCCGCTTTAAATGCTAGTGTTTTATTTAAAATAGCAATGTTTTTGGATATTATTATTATTATTTATTAAGGAGAAGTACCAAACGGATATTTATAGGATATTCCACGTTTAAGTCTCTAAAGCTATAGTTACTTATGCTATATATCAAGCAACACAAAATCCCTACGAGGTAGTTTACGGATGCTTCCTTTGAAGACTAAGTTAGATCGTTTCATGTCGGAGTAACAATATTAGTATAGTTACAACGGCTAGATTTTACTCAGTTACTACCAACCATATCGCCGAAGATAAATTGTGTCTGTAATAGAAGTTATCGGAAAACTGTTATACGTCCATTTTAGTGAAAAATTGTTCAAATTACCAACCTTATGTTAGACGGGACGCAGAATAATTGTCTCTCTTGCAAGCCCTCGTCTCCACAAGTCGCGCTGCATTCTTCCCACTCGCCGCCGCTCCACGAGAACTCGCAACTGTAAAAATATTGGAATTCTCAGTTCTGGATATTGATGACAATTGAACTGAGTTCGAAGTAAGCGAATTCTTGAGCTACTTTTTGGTTTGGTACATTTAAGTTCATGTCTTTTATTCAAGTGTTTAACGCAGTGTAAGAATAGTGTAGTGTTATGGCTTAACATAAACGATATCATTAATTAAGCTCGGTTTAGTTCTATGAGTAGGTTTAATGTGTTGTGATAAGTTTTTAATAAAAAAAATTGGACACTAAACTTGCAATAAGTCTAACAATCTGTTCAATTGTGTTAATAATTTCCTGGTATCAGGCAAGAATCATTATTGATTTAAAGGTTAGTACCAATAAATACCTGTTTATAGGTATATAGAGAGTATAACTACATTATTGTAACTTAGGTTTTAGTAAAACTTTGGTTATACAGGTACAAATGAAAGCAAATCATTTATTAATACGAACACGTGTCCTTGTACTTGATCTGCGTGGCAGACTATGGCCTTAACCCTTTCCATTGACATTGAAAAGAGACTAGTAACCAACAGGGAACAATAAAAATGGCTGATAATGATGCCGACCCGTCAGTATAAAGTTCGAATATCTATTAGACACAAAACGAAACCGTTTCTTGTTTTATTAATAACACATGTTTATCCCAATCTATTTATGTATTACATACACTATGTGTGATAAAGTTGAATTATTTTTGATAAAAGTTAGGTTAAAGTATTCATAAATTATCTACTATTCACATACACAAGAAAACTTGGACACATCTACACGTATTCAAAGCGCCTTAAAATGTAAAATAGGCCATAGATAAATATTTAGTAAGAATTTTTATTTATTTATTGTTGTCTTGTTGTTGTGTACATTGTTTGACAAAATGAAATATTGACATTTATTATGGTGCTGGAAGGGCGTTGGTCATCCACAACACAGGTATCTTAGTGGAAGTTTAACGATCAAACATACGATTGTCCCTTAGTCGTATCAATATATATATATATATATACGAGTATAATGTGTTCTCATTATAGTTTAAAGTTGCAATACGCTCTTTTAGTTAAAGCCCAGTGACCGTTATTTTTAAACTTGTTCTGCGCCGGTAAGCTCGGTAATGGAGTCACGGAGTTTTAAAATGTTCCGAAGATGTTTCGCAAATAAGCTATTATTTCTTCGGAATGGACCTTGCGAAAGAAGATACTTCATTTATTTGTTGTATTATTTAGTTTCAGGTCCCTCAACATTTATCTTGAATTCTTGTAATTAATGTTACAATCCAATCTTTCATACGTTGTATTCAAATATATTATATTAAACCAATTAGAATGTACCTAAATATTGTTCATTTCATTCGTAATGTCTTTATATTCTCGTAAGCCATGTAAAATCACTTTATCAAATATACATATGTAGGTGTGTTTAACAAAACTTAAACAAAAGAGAATATAAAATGACTTTCATAAAGAGAATATAGGTTATATCGATTATAAATCCGATACGGGTCGTTCGACTTGCAAAATGTAGTCCGGTAAAGGTTTAAACAAGGCATTTATAGGGGATGGGGTTAACGAGGCATGATGAATTGCTACGGTTCAATAAAAATAGGGTGCGCCCGAAAAGATATCAGCAATAAGACACCGTTTTGCGGCATAGGTCATTGGCTTTCAATTTTCTTGTGCCCTATTCATTAAGCGCCGAAAATCTTATTGTAGTCACGAGTTCCTTTGAAATTTTATAACAACCAAATCCTTTTAACTTTTCCAATTAAGCCAGTTAATGGCGACTTTCAAAATGTTCTCATTGGTAATGTACAGAATATTAAAATAATAGATAGTTTTTATGCCAAATGATGATATAAATTGTCCGCTAGGAGAACAGAACTACAATTGTATTTAAAACAGTTTTAAGCCGTAGGTAATCCTAGACTCTTTAGATAATAGCTACGTGGATATCCGAGTTCGAAGTTAGAACATGAATAATTATAAGTAAAGTGCTTATAACCGTGTTCCACATAAATCATAAGAAAAGTACGGTACGGTAAGGTCACCACAGGCGGATCCCTGATATATATTATGTCTCTGATATATGTATTTTGTGAAAAGAAATTAGAAATTAGAAACTTATTGATAAATACCACTCACATAAATATAATATCATTTCTCTTTCTTTGTTGTCAAAATGTGAAAACATACATATATAACAAGGCACATGACAGTTTTAACAGGGTAACAGAGGCGTAAAGTTATGTTATGTCGTTAAACATATCCACAACCACTATACATGGTAGTAATTATTTTAGATCAATTGGTGTACATCGTATCGAATGCATCGTCTTGCTGGTGAAGGGTGTTATTTTCTACGATGGAAAGTTTGTTGAACAATAGAACGGGTCGCGGCGACGAAGAATGAAATAAAACAATGAACAGTTCCCCGTTTCCCGCGCAAAGTGAATTGGAATTCCGGCGATATGGAGCAAGAAGGTTGTTGTTTTATTTGAATTCTCAACATATATCCGATATTTTTTTCGATGTTTAGGTTACAGTATATTTTTAAATAATTATCATTTTGTTATTTTAAAACTGGCTGTAATTTAGGTATTTTTGGTCGTTCTGTAACCATAAACGTTACAACGAAAAGTTTGCTAATTTAATATAACATTTCTTAATATTGTCTACCTATTTTAAACATGGTATAATACGTTTAATATAATCTTTGTATTGGTAAAGCTTGAAGTATTATTGGGTATTTCTAGATCGAAATTACTGCCTATTTCATGAGACGTGTCACTTCAATGGTTAAATATAATAGTGCTTTTCCCCTTTGTCTACCTCTTTCAGGGACATACAGGCACAATATTATGTTCTTTACGTATACATATACATAGTTAAATAGGCACATAGTATTAATTAAATATTATTTAACGTCTCCGAATTTGGTATTTATGAAAACATCATGAGGAATTCTGCACCCTTTGACTTTAACCCTGTTTATTCTGAGACGAAAGAGTCCAACAGTGGAAAGATCAAAGGTATGATGATGAATATTATATTCACGTGTATTTTTAAGCATACACGTTGTCTTTCCTATAATACTCGCAGAACTGAAAAATATAAAATAATACGTAGTATTAAAAGCTATTTCGTTTAGGGAGGAATTTAATATTGTCCTTCGTCAAGTAAGGCTTCGCTTTTATCTAAATGTTCACAGCGTAGACGAAACTTTAACGAATATTGTTAATATGTATATGTTCGTATTCTAAGATTTTTGTGTACATTATTTTATGTTTTCAACCCTTATTCCGTGGCACATATTTACATCATATCTGATAAAACGGGGGAGTGTATACACTCCACTGCCGACACCTTCCGGGAAATACGCGCGTGATGTTATGTTGGTTTTGTTAAGAATAAAGAATCTTAAGTAGCAAATAAATATATCTGTCATCCATTACGCAAATATAAGGCGAAACAGTCGGAATGGTAGCGTTAATGTGAAATTTGCATTTTCATGTAAATCCTGGCTTTGAAGTATTCTGAATCATTTCGCTGATTTAATATACACACTCTTCTTAGCTGATCTCATATCGCGTCTAAATCGTGACACGTTAACATAAAAAGCTTTGATAATAAGCTCGCGTGATAAAAATATCTGTCATGGATTGAATTCATCATCGGATCATTATAATCATCTGTTATTAACGTGTAATTTAAAAAATTATGATCAGATAAGATCTAATATGCACTACCGGAATCCCTACAGATATTTCACAGCGAGGACAAGCTGTTCCCAAGAGAGCATAATGTCTCAATCAGGACATTGCAAGATCAAGTTAGTTCCGTAAGATATGCCGGGACTTCCGGTAACGCTGGAAAATTCTTGTCACTTACACTGAATATGTATAGTATAATTTTCTTTTCATCTGATCAAATCTACAGAGTTAATGAGAGTGTTGATGGATGCAGGCGTCGAATGGGGTCACTTTAACTGATACAGCTGTTTCTTGGTCAAGACGCAGCTGTCTTGACCAAGTAGGCAAAATATTGACTGATATATCAGGAGTCTCAAAACCGACGTGCATCAAAGAATAGTGGTGTTAAATGTACAAGAAGCATATGAAATTTGTTAAAATACTTGAAATTCGGTGCTCTCTGCTCACGTCGTAAGGGACTTGGCGTGTCGAAACAATAGCAATACAATAATGTTATACAGCGAAGATGTAAATCTACAAAATAAGAGTGATTTAACGGAACAATCCTTTAGCGAACTTACATAACAGAATCGCTCAATCTCCGTCATTTTGAGTTACGATAACCTGTGACGGGTCGAACAATAAATGTTTCCACACAGCGACATGTTCCACACAATAAATCGCCTATCGATTTTCTTGGCGACAAACGTTTGTTGGCAACACAAATGTTGGTTTAGGTTGGATTGTTTTCCTTGTTTGTTTTGCACGTGGCCTAGAAGCTTTTGATGAACAGCGCTACGAATGAGCATAATGAAGTTAGCAGTGGTTTAGTTAAACATATTCGTTCTGTATATTCACTATATTCTAAGGTTGTGTTAATATATTGAGTGTTATTTCTCCGAAGGTGTAGGCAGGAGAGTATAATAGTGTCACTTTTACCAGTTACGTTACATATTTTGGATGTCGATCGATTACTATAATCTATAAAAATCTCGTTTCATCATAAGAAGGTTTAGGCTTTTAGTCTACTACGCTGACATTGTATTATTTGTCAGATTTCACACATTGAGAAAATTGTGATAGGAATAAGGTTTGTAGACTTCCTCACCATGTTTTCCTTCACATTAATGAAGTACATTTGATAATAATAATGCATATGATAGACAAATTTCCGTGTTAGGATTTAAGCCTCAGATCCTAGGAGTGTGGGATCAAATTTCTAACCACTAGACAGGCATCCAATCAATACAGAAATAGATAGATCTATAATCGGTTACTTCATCATATTTCCATATTAATTTTAAAAAGATACATTTTTAAATTTCAGTCCCGTCCAATTAATCGTAACGCACGTTCTTAATTTTTCGATTTAACCAACTCCGATGGGACCTTTATTGACAGGTATATGATGTCACTAAAAGTAATTTACGTCAGAATTAAAGAGAGTAGCGATAAATCACAAAATTGAACGTACTTGTTTGTTGATGTGTAAAGCAAACCAAGTTGCGGGACATCACTAGTAAACAAGAAAGTTACATTATATATATATCTTTATCATTATTGTTATATAATCATGCCAGGACCATCGTACGCTAGGTAAGTACAGAGTTGTGTTCATCTTTATATGTATTGTCATTGTATTATATTGTTCGCGTTGACAGCTGTCAAAACGACTTGGTAGTTAAATCCCTGCTTATTATAAGTTCGAACTTTGAAAATCCGTCCCGCTGTTGTTGGGGTAAACGTCTCGATCTTGAATTTTGAATTCAGAGATGATCTACTGACTTATAAATTTGACCTACGATACAAAAATAATTGCGATAAAATTCTTCATTTAAAAAGTTACTTAGAATTATAGATATTGTGTACCTACGTAAAATTCGATTATTGAAATATCTGTTTCTTGGTCTGTTTGTTTATTCGCTCATCACTTAAAAACTACTGAACTAGTAAAATTTTAACGAAACGTTTATATACATATATCTTGTTTCCAAGACTAAACGCCAAATTGAACAAGAATGACAAAACACAATTATATTGAGTTGGATAAAATCTATATAATTGACCGCGATAACATTCGTTACCACAGAAAAATACAAAAGTATTATTTTAGAGTACAAACCTTAATTATTAAGTCCGGGTTTAATCAGTAAATTAAATTCAAAATGACATCATGTATTACATCATGTACTAGTATTTATAAATAAAATCGAATAACGAAACAGACCCGATTGCTCTATGTTTAAGTTATTTGTTCTGGACCAACAACAAATAATTTGTGTCACCGTTACATTGTTTTTCTATCATTTTATTGACTCTACGCGTGTTATTTTCATACAATAGTTAAACTATTATACAGATATGTATTATATATAGCATACAGCTAAGCTAATGTCGGCAGTCCTTGCAACTTTTGAACCGCACCTGTGACTTGACGAATAATGTGAGATTTTATGATTAAGTATCACTCTTAGAGGCGAAGGAAGACATCGTGAGGGCACCTGCACTTGGCAGTTTGTTATAATGATCTATTAGGCGTGTTAAATCTTCCACAGTGGGCCAGGATGTAATATATGACCCAGAAACCTAGATTATGGGTTGGGTGTGACGGATTGAAAGATTTCAGTAATTGAGTATCTAAGTTCGAATATTCGTTAAATGTGTTATTCTGTATACTAAAAAAATTTAAAAGTAATACATCAATGCTGACTTACTAAGTTGCAGAAAGTAGGCCATATGGGAAATCAGGTAAATGGAAGACACAACCCAGCTGTACGGAGTTTTGTAAAGTTATTTGCGTGTACTATGAACCTTACTGATCTTATTTATGAATATTATTATAACAATATATGCCTGTTTTCTCATTTCTTCCTAAGAATTATACTTTTAGCGTTGCATGTATTAAAATTACGTGTAATATATATTAAAATTACGTCCTTTATAGGGTAGGCAGGGAGAAAACATGTTTAATGGGAACAAAAGATGTTTAAAACGATGATATTTTACAACAATATGGTAGGAGTTTTGATCATAAATAGTGCTTAAATATTTCTCGTGAATATAAGTTTTAATATGAGAACCTAAATTGTGGAATTCATGATAATCGGAAGGCTACGCTTGCGTTGTATAGAGGATGCATTAAAACTTCCCAGTCAAGGTACCATAATGTTTCGTAGTTATGCAACTTGTCCGTGCTTGGGCGTGATCGCGGTAGGAATTTATTATTCTACGTCCACCTGCTTCCGTTTTAAAAATTATTAAACTGAATATAATGTATGAATATACGGAAAAAGCTTGCATGTGTAGTCAGTGAGGAACGTAGAAGAAGTACGAAAAGTGTGTAAGGATAGATATTTTTACCACTCCGTGGTTCCCATCTGAACCGTAAGGGACTTTTTATTATATATATGTATAATAATTTATGTGTTGGGAACTTCCCATCGACGACGCAATTCAATTCAAAGCATAATATAATGAATGAATATACGGAAAAAGCGTGCATGTGTAGTCAGTGAGGAATGTAGAAGAAGTACGAAAAGTGTGTAAGGATAGATATTTTTACCACTCCATGGTTCCCATCTGAACCGTAAGGGACTTTTTATTATATATATGTATAATAATCTATGTGTTGGGAACTTCCCATCGATACGCAATTCAATTCAAAGAATAAAGCGTTAATAAAGAGTCTCAGTGTCGTCGAGAATTTTATATTATGTTTGCCAATTAATCATATCGCGACACAACAACTACAGAACACGCAACGAATATTGCTTATATTTCGTAGATTTCATGCACTAATTAAAATCATTAATTACGATTGTATCGTAGCTTTTCGAAAACCGGCTACTGCAAGCGCTGTGTGTTACAGCATAATATATTATGCTTCATTTGCTACGCATGCTTACCTGTGCATGTTGCAGCGCTCGTAGCGTAGCGGTGCGCAGCGCAGGCCGCGAGCGCACTGCTGTCGCACGCTACGCACGCCGCCGCCGCACGACGCCGAACACGGGCCTCGTTCTGTTGACCACCTGCGTACATCAAATGTTTTCTTCAGTATTTTTATTTAACAATTTACAGTCAGCAGTTTTCACGCGCCTTACAATACGTTATGAAGAACACTAAGATATGCAAGTTTCCTCATAATATTTCTCTTCATTGTTATATAGCTAGTGATATTATTATGATTATTTAAAAACGCACTTTATTTTGTAAAGAGATGTGCGCCAGGATTTCAACTCTTGACCGAATACGTTATTTAATTATTAGTCTACCTAATAAGCTGTCGATAAACCATTATTTGTCAGCGGTTAAATTGTATCCGTCAGCATTTGCGTTACCAATATGATATGTAAGAGCCATGACTGCGGATGTCAATTTATTTCAATTTTAAACCGACAAACTACTGCTATCGCCTAAGTAATTTAATTAAAATATCTGCTGATTATTCAAGTATATATATACTTGCGACAGTAGTTATTTAAGCGATATTATGAGTTTTCACAGAAACAACATCATAGTTCTTCGTAAGCTATACGCATTAATCTTGTTAAGTTGTTTATTATTCTACGAAAAACAGAACACAAACACTGCTATTACGAGTATATATGTTATAGAGAATATTCCAATATTGGTTATGGAGCAAACCAGTAGCAACACAAAAATATTTCTTGAAGGTTGAATATATATTGAAGGTTTGTTCCAGAAGGGCGGAAATGTTCATTTGATAATTGCTATAGAAGAGCAGTGTAGCATCACTGGTCCGATTATAGGATCAAACTTGGGAGAAGTTGATCTAAAGAAGGCAGCAACGAGATTGTTGCCCGTTGAAAGGTATCCACTGCGATGCCTTTAAAATTAATTACGAAGCTGTATAATTCAATATCAGGGGACTGAAATTAAGTAATGTAAAACATTTACGAGACTCACCGAGCTTAATACAATAAACGCTCCAATTCCGCAATAATAAAAGGAATTTTAATAGCTGTTCTATCTACTGTTAATATGAACAGCGATAATATATTGTGATATATCCACACACAGCCATCCATCCCAAAGAAACATCAAAAAACCTTGTGTTATAGTAACAGTTGACTATATATGCGAAATAAATAGGTATATATCTATATAGATACTTTTTTTACACGCAGACACAATAAAATATTATATCTTTCAGACTTTGCGTCGTTTCATTTTTGCGCTGTAATATTAACGCGATATTACCTCCACGTTTTATTCTTTTATATGATGCAATAAGGAGTATGCTTAGAGATCTGCCAACCAAAGTTAACATGACGTGTCAGACGTTTACTGACACTTGTGCTCAACCAACCGTTTGAGCTTTACTTCAGTCAGTCAGTGAACGCTTTATTGACTGTTAGTAAGGCAGCACCAACACATTTTATTTAAAAGTTGTGTCGAGATTGTATAAAATGTTATGTCTCATTATGTAATACGCACGTTTTGTTTAACATTATTTTATGATATAGTAAGGTATAATAGAACTTTGAACATTTAAATAACAGTCTAATTTAACATATTTCATGTAGGTATACTATCGTTGTTTTCTAGTTCTGAAATACTGTTTATAATGTTATTTAGGTATATACCCATATATAATATTTTTTAATACGTAATACTGTCCACACTAATAATGTCAAAAAACTTCATTTTAAGCTACATTTTTTTACATAATCTGAAGTCATTCTAAGAAACGGAACCGGAGAATTGAAACGGAATGAGTTAAAGTCAAAATATACGTATTTGAAGTGCAAAAAGTTTATTTTTTTTATAAAAATAGATAGTGAATAGAGTTTGTGTTCTTCCACACAAGTTAGAAAAAAATTTAACGAGTGACGCAGAGGGAAAATGCGAGAAATCTTCGTAAAGAGTTTCTCTCAAGTAGACGTAAAGAGTTTCTTGTTCTCAACTATCATGTAAAGAAATATCATTACGTCGAAGTAAAACGGGCTTGTATGACAGAGACTCAAAGTCGAAATTTAAAAGAGAGCTCTGTGAGAAATAGTAGTCCATCGAAGCGGAACAAGTATCGAGCTGCAAAGGAGTCTTTTGTTCATCTCCAGAAGATGGTGGAGATACGTAATAACGACATCTAGTAAGAAATATATCGCGAACTACTTTTGTGTTGATAGAACAAATATTACACAACAAAAGAGTGTCAGATGTTGTGACGGTGTTGCGTTAAGTTAAAACTCTTCTCATTTTTGACTTACCTTTTGTATAATGTTATAAATATATGTATATTTTAAAATAGGTTCTAGTAAAGAGTGCATTCAGCGATAAAATACATCCGATCTTATGATTCTGATGCATTATATTAAATTTAACAATATTTTCATAACGCTTAGAACAGATAACGAACGCTAGTCCTTTTAGTCTTAAACTTGACTTGACTATCAAGCAAGCGAAACATTGATATGACAGTGACTGCGAGCCCTTTTTACTTAAGCACTTAGCCACGATTTAACATCACTAGAGAAACTTGGATCATAGTCCGTCCCGTTATTCATATACATATTGGTAGTAAAAAAATGTTAGTACCTACACAATTTATAAATTATTTTCTATAGCGTCCTAATAACATCTATACGATATAGTCGCCATCGTACGATTATAATAGGAATAGACTTCTAAAAGCGTTCTCGTCCTCAGAAATATCCTAATACCAGTCTGACCCTTGCGGTCACCAATCTGAGGGTATAATGGAATTGCCCAAGTTGACCTTTTGTCCTAGACAAGGACGGGCGCGTCATTGACATCCTGAGAAATGACAATAAATTTCTGCCCTCAATAATGAAGACAATCTCGATAGGCATATACTCTATATTCGATATACAATTTACTTTGTAAAGCTATGAAAAAAAAAAACTAAAAATTCTGATAAAATATTATTTGCATAAAAATATTCCACGTGCTTACTTAGAGTTCAAGCCAACTCCATGTTAAGTTTCACAAGGTACGGTATAAGTTCTGACGTGAAAACGTAAAAGATACCAGACAATTACTGCGTCATCTATAATTATATACCTACTGTCTCTATTGTATTTCTCTACTGTATTGTCTCCATTGTATTGTCTTGATGTACAACAAATAAATAAATAAAGAATATTTGTATTGTATTGTACATAATAATATGTAGCAACGTCTAGTGTGACAACAAATAGGTACAAACGAAATTCATACAAATCGAAACTGCCGCATCATCATGGTGCTTTGTGATATCAACATTATTAATATTAAGACCGGAACAAATATGTTTGGGCACAACATACTAACTCAAACATACGAAGCCATTTGCGGCTGAACGTGA
>DWME01006590.1:0-13482 GCA_018244795.1 Parelbella ahira ahira | reverse complement strand
GGCGCGATGGCGCTCATTGGGGGAGGCCTATGTCCAGCAGTGGACTGAGATAGGCTGATGATGATGATGATGATGAAATTCTAAGGTGTGCAGGTTTCCTCACGATGTTTTCCTTCACCGTTAGCAAGTGATATTTAAACTTGAAAAGCACTTTTATAAAGAGGTGCGCGCCACGGATTTGAACCCAGGACCCCCGGAATGAGAGGCTGAATTCTTGACCACTAGGCTACCACTGCTTTTTTGATTTATCAAACGATAGTATATATGTATGTATATATCACATGTGTTAAATTACGTTTGACAAATTTAAAGCGATATAACAAGTCTGTCTTAGGCAGAAACTAGAAGAGTAAGTTAGAAAACCTTGTGAAATTTTAACTTCAATATCAAACAGTTAAATATAAATTTACAATAATATTATCTATACATAAAAATAACTGGAATGTTAATTTTTCTTTATTGACTATAATATGTTGTGGGATTTTACATGTCTTCAATAATCCCTTAGATACCTATTTTTTTTTATTCATTACCTCTGACGCACCCTGAGAATTAGTCGTCACCGGCCTATTTGCTTTAAGCAGGAAAATAGAAAATAGACTATGCGAAACACTTTTATAACCGAAATTCCATCTTCCTTAATATTACAAATCATCAAAATCGCAGCTGTGTGTATATGTGTAACAGAGAGACGGTGACAGAAATCTTGCAAATTTAGTTCCCTTCAATATTATGGATTATAATATAGAAGTTATCTGAAGTGTAGAATCCATTACCCAAATAATTGAAGTGAAAATCTACACGCCTTCACAGGATATTCTGTCCGACATAATTGTCTTTGTCAGATTGTTACTATCAAGGGGCAGAGTTTCCAATTACAACCCCTGCCCCACTGTCATATCTGGCTGATCTCGGCTCGCTAACCCCATCCAGTGAAACTATAAATGACAAAAGGGTCAGTACTAAATGATATTTAGAAAAATGGTTACAGAGACTTAAAATTGAGGGAACAGAAAATAATCACGGTTAAACGTAACCTAAATAAAACCATGATTTAAAATAAATAGCACAGCAGAGAAAACATCATATTTTTACTTTTACCAAAATAATATATTTCTGTTCAAGTAGCAATAGTAGTAATCATATATTTTCTGGTAATCGTAATAACAATTATATTGTATTTATACTTCAATATTAACATGGACCGCCTGTCCTAAGGGCATTTACACAAATATGTTCGTGTGATAAAACAATGTAATTACAGAAGATGTTCATACTACTTATTCTATTTTCATAAGAATTTATTTTAATAGCAAAATACAAGTTCATTTGCCACTTTTAATCCGAGAATTTAAAAAAAATACTTTCATTACGCGATTCCATTAAGCTCGGTACAGACTATTGTTATGCTTTGTATGAGAACAAAGAGCGTCTTGAAATCATGAGAGAGTCATGAGACACGCGATATTCCCTAAAGCCGTTTCGTAAACGTGAAACTTAATTGGAACATAGAGATTGAAAACAGACAATATCTTATGGTCGAATTGAATAAAAACTATTTAATGAGCAGATGACTATGAACATACATAGTATGTCTACTGAACTTCTTGAACCGCGTGGTATAGTGTGATTTAACCCAAGCTTCCATCAGATAAAAAGATCCACGTCCAGTATTTGAAATGCCTTTTCTTTTTCAATCCATACTGGCTTTTAATATTTTATACATAGGTCTAACAGGTATTTTGATTTTATTGAGTTAAAAATATATTTTTGTATTATGAGTTATATATTTTATAATTAAACGATAGTATTAACATCTTTAAATTACTTGTTTACTCCAATTATCTTACTACAACCATATTTGAAAAATTAAGAAAATAATTATTATTAACCAGAACGACGTAGTTTAGGGAAATTGAGACCTTTAGCCATATTTCTAAAATTAAACAAAAAAGTTTATAGGTACGGAATATGGAGCGAGTTGCAACGAATAAATCGATAGTGTTTGTAATTCCGTTATACCTAAGCATCGCTATGTAATGTGTTCATATACTTACTTCAAATAGGCTTAAAAGTTAGATGGTTTACTTCCGGTCTGTTGTACCCCAAACTTTTATTTGTTCTTCGTGAATTACGTGGGTAGTAATCGATATACGGTCATACGATTCTCGTCTTTATATACATACTTTGAGTAGATCTTTGCTTAAGAAACTCGGTATTCGACCAGAAGCAATAATCGGAAAAAAAGAACAAAAGTTCTTACTTTCGAAAATAGGGTTTAAACGTTCGCAAGTTGAGGCCACAAAGTAAAAACTGTAAAAGAATATTGTAAATATGAAACAAAATCCGTTCGGGCTTAAATATTTAAGTATTTTTCATAAACACGCAATGTAATAACATAACCATACCAAATAGTTGATCAAACTACAAATATTCTATATGCCACGACGTTGGACGCTGGACGAACAAAATTATGAACGGAAAAAAGAGAATTACTGTTAATTTCGTAAGAATTACGACTAGTCAAAAACCCAAAATTCAGACAGAAAGGACTTTGTAAAGCCATTGGATATCAAACGGATATCGTTTCTGTTCAATTTTAACAAGAGTCAAAAACTTTTACGGGTCATGAACACTCAGCTCTTCTTGAGGAAAATAGAACTCTCAGGGAAGAGGCTCATATACTTATTCGATAAAGGCTTTTCACCGAATGAAACCCCTTGGAGGTCTTTTGAGAATTTAACAAAATTTCATACAAGACGTAACTCAACTGTTGCAGTACATGTACATTGAAACTGAAAGGGTATCAAAAAAGGTAGCACTACACCTAAGAAATTGAAGCTCTAATAGCTTGTTACATTATCTTGTTATGTTATTGTCACCCACTAGGAGTATATATAACCGTCATATTAGTGGGTAAATAGACTTATCTACTCCTGTGACTTACCAATGGCTACTAATACGACTTAGAGTTCTTTATAAATTATTCTAAGGCACATGAAATCCCCGCACTTGACCACTGTGGTTTCGACTACTCATTCTGTTATGAGAACCATACCCAACAATGTAACGCTAAAACGTATTAATTAAAAATAAATTTAATACAATTGTTATTACGTTGCTAATTCGGATATTTATGCACTTATCGTGTGTACGCCTTAAATAACAAAATACGTAATTTGCGTACAATATAATTCAAAATTAATTCTATATCATAGGATAAATACGATGAATTAGAAAATCAGCCCTCTCGTTTAGAATTAACTAACCCTAATACAAGATTATTTATAGCACCCCACATTATTATGCGCAGAACTATTATAATTTGAGCCTCCCCCACACTGTGCCCACGTCACTTGTCATAATGTTACTTCGAAGCGACAAACGACTAACTGAAAAAGTTTTACTTGATTCATTAAATCAATATGATAATCCCAATAACAGAAAAACTGAGTAAAAGTCGCTTAACATGGTATAGACATATAATGAAACGGGAGATTAAACATTATAGTCCGGACATCTCTTTTTTTCCAGGCATTCGGATAAGAAATATGACATTAATGCTCAACATACAAATCAAATAGTAATATGACGTCCAATAAGCACCATTACCAAATATAAAAATCTTACAATCAAAAGAATTAAATGACGCAACACGAAATAAATAAAAGAGATTAAAAGCGAGGAAGCAGAAGATAGTGGAATTCTAAAAGATGTACAGTACAGTGTATAATTACAATATTAAAAATAACGCCTATCGCTTAGAGTAAGACAATTATTAGCTATAACACATGTTTTAATATGCAAAACAGTCATTCGTTACAAGCTTTTATAGGTTGCTTTGTAGAAAAAAACCCAAATGTTTCTGATAACAAAACTTCGATAAGTATCCATTCAAAAATACCATAGTGTTCGTAGTAAAGAAAGAAAAGAAAGAAACATTATTGTGACGTCACGATCTACAGCCACTCGCTCGTACTACAGCAGCAGCGTAAGAAAAGAAATCGTTTAGCTGGAGCTCGCTAGATCGACAGGATTGGTAATTATCTCTGATTAGACTTCATCATCGTATCCAAGTTTATGGCGTCTGCGTGGGGTGCCTACATGCAAATACAAATTTCACGCAAATTAGTTTAACAGTGACTTGCACATTTTCTCTTAATGATCTTATCGTTCTATATTGTCACTGAACTGTGGAGACTAATCCTTCATGATCATTATGATTAACGCTGATAAATTAAGGGTTGTTAACGCTAAATCGTCCAGTAACCGGTAATACTTATACATCTTGTGTAGATAAAGAAAGTTAATCGTGTTTAAAAGGAAAAAATCAAGTACAGACATTTTCATTACATGTAAAAGTTGCGTTCCAATGAATTTGTCTGATGATACGAGGTAAGCAGGAAAGTAACTGAATCCCGAAAGTCCAAGACTAGTTGAACTTACGCGCTGGATGATGGATAGATAGAAATTCTCTTAAGATTTTTTCCGCCTCTTTTTGGTTATCAATAGAGATTTTATAATTTTGACAAAACGAAAATAAGAATTTAATGTCATCGGTTGAATTAGTCGGCTTTTGTAGGCGTTTTGCAAAATCTTATAATCTTAGCTGCTTTATTTTCGGTGAACTTTATATTCGCTTATATTTCTTCGAAACGATTAGGGAGATCACTTTTGGTTGATAAACAAAAATTGTTATTACAATTATTGTCTTATAGATATGTATTTCATTCCCGTTCAATAGTTTCGATAGGTGTAATGTACAATATTGCTAACTTTTTTATATCCCACTGTTGGTTACAGGTCTTATACAGAATTGGGCTTTACGCTTTGAGCATATTCCACCGTACTGCTTCAATATAATATACATTTCACATTATTCTACTTCGCATGCTTTAACTGTATGTTCGATTAGTGCGATCACTAAAATTCGGTCCGGTAATTCGAAAATAAAAATAAATTTTCAAATGCGGTTATCAAATCTTAAAAATCTTTGCATATTTGTTTAGTATTAAAAAAAAACGAAGAGTTCCAAAAAGTCCTTAAAGATCCTAGGGACACATGTACAAACAGAGAATTGGATCAACCAGGAAAGTTATTTATAATAATTTATTATATCATTACGAGGTAAGCAGAGAGCATCAAAAACCAAATATCTGTTCCTGTGCAGATCTGGCGAGTGTCCTCTACATTTATCAATCTCTGTAACTTTCTCTTGTAACTTCCTCATCACTCTGTATTTGACGAATTTGGTCAAGATAGGTGAGTCTTACGCTCCCCCGGCAACTGCCTCCATCAACAATTATAAATAAATTCTCTGCGTAGATACAGCAATTGCATTTATATTCAATTTCGCACTGATGTATACTTCAACCTAATATTACGTAAATTGGTAATACTGCGCCAAAACGTAATATCTCGAAATCTAGGTTCATTCGCGGAGATTAGATTTATATCTCAGTGTGACATTTTCGCTTGATAATAGTAGGAAAGCTGACAGAGTGTAAGACACTTTTCGTATTTGTGTTTTTAAAAATAATACTGCTTTATCGTAATAGACATTCATAAGCTTATTAACGTAATGCTATGTTACATTAATGACGGGCATTATGACAAAGATTATTTCTGAAACATTTTTTGTTTCGGTGTTTTTGAAAAAAATCTTTCTTTATCGTAATAGAAACTTGTAAAAGGGCAGACTACTGGGCAATTTTTAAACTACACCTATATAATTCGGAACGGTTATTATTTAATTTTTATTTTATTTTCAAACTTCAATGACTTGTTATAAAAAGTTCTAGGCGCTTTTAACTCATCATGATTAATCAATTTTTGCACCCGAGCGTGACTGAACCACCAGCGTCATCACAAACTAGTCTGAATGTAATTGCTGACAAGGCTAAAGAGTTCTTGTAAGAATAAAGTTATAATTTAAAAAATACGAATTACTTACTATAAAAACATCTAGTGTTTCGCGAGTGTTAAGTTTAAAGGGAAACTTATCTAAGTTTATGGGCACCCTGAAGCAATAATTAGCTTTGCACACCCGACGAGCTGCCAGCGTAAACGAATTACAGGAGATTCACCTAAGTTTCTCAGTTAACGGAAAAGGTTAAATTATCGTGTAGCTTAACGATACTAAAGCGAAAATAATTTGGTAGGCAACATAATAAAAATAACGTAACATTAAGCTTGTAATACCCAAAGGGGTAGACAGACGAGTGCATTACACTCCCACGTTTCACCAGTTACGTTTCATTCCTATGAAACAGATGGAGGATATTGCCATACAACGGGCACAATTCCAGATTCCGTGTCACTACTAGAAATTCTAAATTAGAAAAATCTAACAGCACTCGACCCGGAATTTGAACCCAGGATCTCCCGATCGGCAGACGCGGTCGCAACCACTCAACCAACATGGCAGTCTTCGTCATAGTTTATCAATCATTTATAATGGCTTTATTATGACCTACATTATAGCTACAAAACTTTGCTTTGCTTTCCTTTCATAGATAGAACTATAAATCCACAAAGAAATAACTTAGGAAGATTTGCTCATGTAATGAAACGCAGAGGATTGCGGTACCGAAAAATACCTTATATCAACAACCAAGTATTTATATCTTAATAAATGTACCTTGTAAGTCCTGTAACACGTTTCAAGACCGTCAAACAATGCAATAAACCCTTAAGAGAGTCTTATACTAAAACGCTTTGCGAAAACAAATAATTATTTCCACGGACCTATATACCGCTCATTCCAGTACAATTTGTTGCCGCGTTAGGGTTGTCACGTACATTTGATATATTTTGTTTATTTATAAACGTTTATAACGCAGTTTAATCAATCAAATGAGCAAATTAAAAACAAATTATATTTAACTATATTGTCAACTGAAAGTCAGTGCTAAAAATATACCTTAATATATTTTAGCATGGATTAATAGTATATTTTATACGGCTATAATTAAACGGAATATGTAAGAAACCATAAATCAAAAAACGAAGCATATCACATAATATATTATCTGCAGTTGTACAACCAAAATGCCGGATATAAGAACTGGAACGCGTCCCTGCTATCAGACACCTTTATCCATGCATATAGTGACTGATCCGGATTCCGATCATAATTATAAATAAAAAATACAGTATTATACGCAAAAATCATACATTAGAACACTATACAAATACATATATACGTACAACATTAATGACTTATTAAAATTTAACACATTATAAGAACTTCTTCATACAACACAATACTTGTAACAGATAAAAAAAGATTTATTTGGCTACTAACAAATTTAAAACCATAACTAACCCCATCTATAATAAACACATAAAAAATATCTGCGAAACTGTACTTTGATAAGTTGTAACGATAATTCTGATGGAATTAAGAAATAAAAATGCTCAAAGGTGACAACCCTTACGTTGATGACAGTCTTACAAGTACTGATGCCACTTGACAACGGTTCACTGAACTCCACGCACTTCCCTCAAAACTCCGGGATAATATAAGTTACGGTGTGAATAAATGATATGCTAAATGCGGCGAAGTTCTCGTGTTTACCGAAAAATGTTTAGTCATTCGGTTAGTTACTTGTGGGTCAGATTACCTTACGCAAATTTGGCAATTTCTTAATGGACTTTCTTGTATATTCGTGTACAAATACGGGAGCGAGAAGATCTAAGAATGTATGCATACTACATTTAATAGAAGTATGCTTTGATCAAAATTAAAACGTTCTAAAAGAAGCCGGGTCCAAAGTACGTTTAATAGACGAATATGAATGACTTTGATCAATGTAGAAGAGAGAATAAATAGAGAAAATAGAATTTCTATCTCTGCAAAATAGGTATGGCAATTTACATGTCATGTTAATGAGGTTTTAATACGAATTCATACAGATATTTTTAAAGTTATAAACTAAATATATATAATTTCGAAGGAGATCTGTTACCACCAGTAGAGTGATGAAATGTACGCAACATATAATAATAAATGTAGTGCAATATTCGTATATGTAAAATAAGAGTTCACCCATAAAGTTTTATGATAAAATGTAGAACTTGCAATACACTTAGCATATTTCAGCTCAAAAGCATGCATAGATATGAGTACAGGTAACATAAATAGAAACGAGTGGAAAGAAAACCGTGAAAATTTTGTAAGTATAGTTCAACATAATCATGTCTTAAATGGGTATACATATTCGCAAGAACACTTATTTTCTAAATGCATGACAAAAGTTTCAAAAGTTATTGCAATACAATTACGCCACCTATACATCTTCTCAAGTTTATTCTAGAACAAAGTGAAGTTACTAGGCTTCCCAAGTTGCGACAGAGATCTAAGCTCGATAATGGGATGCTAATGGGTTCCAGCCAAGCAAATATTGCACTTATATACAATGTATTACAACGTCTCCGTCAAACGCTTAGAGATCGAGCATAGAGTTCTTTTCCGGTTTCAGTTTTTTTTTCCGAACATTTTTATTTATGTTAACCTATTCTTTATTTGTATCGTCTTGACCGTATCGCTCGTTATAAAGGAAAAAAGATCTATGTAAATTCACACAGAAATTGCTAGAAGAAAACGGGTATACAAGCAAACAGATGACAAATATAAATTGCTTGGAATAAAATCGGATCTCAAAGTTTGTTGATTTTATATAAATCTAGCTCCAGCATCCTGCCTCGTTAGCTTTAATCTGGTTATCTGTTAGATAACATCTAGATACTTTGAGGACCAACCCAGCAAACGGATACCGTCCGCCTGCCAGTATCGCAGATAATTTATAAATAGCAAAGAACTTTACTTCCATGTTTTACTAGCACTTGATCACATTTATGTACTATCTTGACTGTAAAGTATAAAGCCTGGCTTCTGATGGCAGCTGGAGAGTGTCCGAAGTATGCGCAGAATCTGGTTGGATACGCGTAGGAGATACGAAAGACGAAAATTAATTTTCAATACTAACTTTGAACCGCACTAAATGCTGCTTACGGATGATGTTGTGCTTGCATGGTTACAGTCCCAGGCAGTCAGACATATTGGCCGAAGATCTTCGCGTCAAAAACAAAAAAAAATATTATATACGCTAGCGATATCGATGTCACAATCAAAGTAGGAGAAAGATAAAAAAAATAATATAATACGTCATAACAGATTAAGTTAAACCACGACTATATTTCACCGATGGGATAGGCACATTGTAGAATACTGTCACGTTTCACTAGTTGTGTTAGACGTCCCACCGTGGAATAGGAGCTAAGTCTATGACCATAGACAAATCCAAACTCCGTACTATGACTATGACAAGGAACTCTTAACTTAGAAAAGCCCAATAGTAACTACTTTTCCAGATCCGCGGTTCGAACCCAAGACCTCTTTATCAGCAGGCCCGCATGCAACCACTACAACAACGAAGCAAAGAAGATAAGCCATCGTCCTACAATCAGATTTCCCTGTAAAAAGTTATTTATAACAGAAAGTGTATGACTATTCAGCAAACACACAGATATAATTTTTTACATCCGATAATGATATTATTTAAGGTCACTACAATCAAAATGGCCCTCACTTATCTGCATCCTGACTGTCTCATGCAAATTCTATAAATATTACATAGTTCAACAGAAATCAAGGTTGATTAACAATTTATTTTTACTCAGTAAAGTAAACACCGCCAGTTGATGACCACATCTAATATGAAATTACTCTGGAGTGTCTCATCAGATCTTGGTTGATAACAAATAAATAGATATAATAAAATTTTCTTATTCGTTTCTACTTCCGAGTTGCCTTACTACGTGAAAATTTAGTGTAGCTTATATTAGAAAACAAAGCCATATATTACCGAACCATATATTTGAAATCAAAACTTAATACGAGTACAGTTCCTCAGAGAATCACAATTCCTCATTGATACACATTGATTCTAGAAAAACATTTTGTTTCAACAGAAGCACTTGTCGCGAACATGCATCCATTTCACACACGTGTATTGGTTCTGATTGTTAAGGACGCGACGCTTAAAGAAGCTATCGACCCAAACACAGTAATTAAGTGCGAATGGAAGCCGTGAATTGAAAACTTCGATGTGCTGAGCGAATAGCGAATTGGGTCCATCTACATATCAATGTGTAATAATAATAGTTAACCAAATGTTTGTTATGAGTACTAACAAGTTTTGTCAGTGGTAAGCGAAACGAAATGATCGGCACGGGGTTGCGGGCTCAATTTCCGTCCAGGACTAATATTCGTGTGACGAGTATGAGTTTTTGTTTTGCGATTGACTAAAATTACTTGTACAAATAATGATTTCGTGATTTATTGATGTATATTTGTATAAGCGGTACGTTCACCGTAGTTTAGGCTATGTCTATTTGAGATCAGAAAACCGTATGTAAAATGTTCCGAGATTATTATTCTCATAATTTATTACAGTCTCGAATAAGTTCGGAAAGCCGAATAATAAGCGGAATCGGTTTCCACTCTCACGTCTAAATGAGGGATATAGCGGAGGGATATGAGAAAAAATCATAGTTCTGGTTTTATTGCTCTAATCCATAAGTACAGTCGCGCTCGTAAAAATAAAAGATAGAGCCCCGTACATAAAAAAATGTTCCAATGACGTCATAGCTTTCTCGAATCTCTTTCAACACAAAGAACTGGTTTTGTGTTTGTAATTTACCAATAAAAATTCAAATTTATCGATTTCCTATTGATTGATATACTTTTAGGACACTGACTACATCGGTAACATTTTATACCCTCTGCTGTGTTCTGTGGACATCACAATAATCCTACTACGTTGGCGAAACGGTTGGATATTTAGACATAATTGAAGTGTATAAAAACCCAGGGAATTCCCTATGGAGCGAGTCGGGAACCTGATAAAGGTAAGAATTCTGGAACACCGCGGTCAGTTGCTAATAGATACAATTAAATTGAATCCAACACAGACAGCAGTAACAGCTTAGCTAAATGTTAGAATCCATTGGGAGCCTATAAATAGACTATTTCGGCCAAATCGTGGTAATGACCGTGTGACACGCCCATCTAATCGAAGGTAGATTAGTCAGACTTTCATCGTTAAAGCAATGGTTACCATCAGATAGAAAAGACCGAGGACTTTTATAGAACACAGGGAAATAGCTGGATTTAGTAAGCACGCGACCGGCTGGAGCATCACGGAAAAAAGTAAATATGTGTTCAAAAACGAACATTTAACGATTAAATGATAGATTGACGCTATTATAAATATTTGGTTAGATTTTTGACCATATTAGGCCAACAGAATTTGCACCTGAACAGCAGTCCTGGGAGTTTTATGTACTGTTTTTAAATCTATAAAGCACATATGACCCAAGAGCACTATTATCCTTAAAAACGTCAGCTACGGATATTTGTCACAGCCTAGGCAATATCAGGTTGCCGGCTTCTTTAAATTACCTGCTTTAGACCACTAGTGTCCTAAAATAGTGAAAACCGTGTTAGAAGATGTGTTCCATGCTATGTCCACAATAATCTCGCTAAAACTGCTGTTCATTGCCACAATATGGCAATCAACGTCAGCAACAGGTGACGTCACCACCCTCGCCTCTTTGTGACAGTCAGTGTCATGGGAAAATTGAGTAAATTAATCGACTGACACTAAAATTATTAGCAATTAAAATAATAAATATTTAATATAGGTATGTACTAAAAACAATGACCGCTTTTGTACTAATAATTTAACCGTGTGAATTAATCACGACAAAAACATTTTATTGTGGGGTTTCGAACATAATTTCGTCAAGTTTCTAGAATGAAGTATCATACTTACCCTCTTTATGAACATCGGCAAAATATATAAAATTTGAACGACGGCAATTTACCGTTGAACTTTTTTAATACTACATATAACATTTAAAATGTAATGTTAGATGACATCCTTAAAGTTAATAATATTTTCAATAAAAACCAGCAAGCCAGATTCAGTACTTTCATCAGATTGTATCAGCACAAAACTAATGGAAAAAAAAAATATGTTATGGATCGGCTAAATATACATATTCCAATTAATATCTTACGATATATCTTGAAATAGGGAAATAGATACTCGCATACGCTAATAAAAAGTTCCTTTGATTTTTTACTTACCGACAAACTATAATAAATGAACCATGTTTATGCACATTTTCGTTTCTCATTATGAAAGTTACCGCATTCTAAATAAAAATAATAGTTTCCGGACTTAAAAACTTACTTTTAATTAGAAATATGGAGCTATTAGAAAGATTGTTAAGTTATGTTAACAGGAAATAGCAAAATATTTTTAAAAAATTACGAAAGTGTGGCAGTATAAATAAAAAATGTAATGTATATTTACCTCAAAAAATTCCGGCACATACACAAACACACTCTCACACATCTATATCAGACCAGAATTCGACACACACAAGCACAATATTCAAAAAAATAATTCGTTACAAGCTCATACAATCTTTCGAATTTCGAACGAGAACTTTGCGATATACAGAACAAAAGAGCGTGCGAGCCACTTCAGTTCAAAAGCGGTACTGAAGTCTGACTACACACGCATGCGCCTGAAACGGACACTTCAGTAATGCCCGGCTTACACCACGAAAGAAAAAAAGTTCAAACAACTAATAAACGTTTCTTATTGTTTTAAAAAGCGACCTAAACGTCCAGGTTTCATCGACCCATGCGCCAAAGAATTTACTTCTGCCTCCAAGCAGGTATCACGCTGACGATTCCCAAAACGAAATGAGAAGGCATTCCAAAGTGAACGGTTTAATGATAGTGAAGAATTCCATTGTACCACTACATTTGTAGTACGAGTTTGATAATACAATAGTTACGAGTAAATAGTTTAACTGTAACATTAGGTAAATGAAACGTATATCGGCAGACGTTAACTAGCCTATAGAGTTGCTCAATGTTCGAGACATTTCAAACAATGCTTGAAAAACTACCAAAATTACTCATACGCAAGTTAATACGTAGCCGAAGTATTTGTCCATTCCATGCAAAACTATGGCAATTGAATATAATTGAGTTACGGAAGATGGTAGAGATATTTTTTTTGTATAATCTTCTTTTACTGAATAAGGCGTATTATCCAGTAGACCAATATTATAACAACCAGGCATACAAGCAATTTAGTTTTTACTATTTTTCTGTTAAATATCTCATGAGTGATATACGTGTTTGTATACATATACATATTTATTTATTATTTTGACATTTTATTATTTGACATCATTTCATTAATTCATTCTGCTAAATTGACATTTGTATCATTGACATTGACTTTGCTGTAGAATTGGGACATCTGCAATGATAGATATAGTCTAAATCGTAATAATAAATAAATAAATATACCTAATATAAAAAAAAAACATGCGTGCGTACAAAGTACACATGTCAGAAGTGAAACTTCTTTGGCGAACTAATTTATAAAT
>DWME01006589.1:0-13486 GCA_018244795.1 Parelbella ahira ahira | reverse complement strand
AAAGGTAATCTAGATAGGTATGGCATTTGAGTACGATTGTTATTTTATTGCGTAATACTTATATCAAAAGTGTGGAGGAGTCAGATGTCTCCGAAAGTGGTATGTGTATTTAAGAAGGGATTGATGAAGAAATATAATCTTGTAGACATGACAAGGATAGAGGAGTTATGTAGGTACTCGGTCCTTTCTGTCTATCCTCTGGGTACACGATGCAACGATATAATAATAGTAATAATGATAACTTACATAAAATTGAAAAAATTCTTGACATCCATCAAAATAGTTTTAATAAATTTAGCGCAAATTTTAATATACGAGTTAAGCCATAATAAATACATGAATAAAAATTGTAAAAATCAACACGAAATATAAGATCGGAAAATTTTAAAATAATAGTAGACAATAAAATGAATGAAAAATAGAAAAAAAGTGATGAAAAAAAATATTAGGTAGTGATACGAAGTAATCTAACCTACGACAGATTATGTAACGGTTACGAGATACACGTAACATAATTCGGCCTTGCCCGATGACAGTTATGGCTGTCGGAGCAACGAACACATCACGGGACAATACGCTACTTTCACTCAGAACCGAGCTTTCCGGTTAAACGAGTGGGCTAAATGTTTCTGGCCACCACAAAATAATACCCTTAGTATCATATTATTTTATCGTAAGTCAATCTTGGGGCATGTTCCTTTACTAAGATCATTGTTTCGACGTAAATCAATTTTATGGGTTCATTCATCCGTTCAGTACTTCCTACGTTAGATTAAGCAAATAAGCCTACAAGGAGTATAATGACGGCACATACATGTCAGTACACCCACTGAACTGTCTACTTTCCAAGTAAATTATTTGAAAGGGTTTTTGGGTCAAAAACGTGGAGGGAAGTGAACTTATTATACAGTTGATAAACACGGATATTTTAATTAACATTACTTATTATAGCAGCATAATTTATGTCAAGGAAGAGTATGTTTGCCTAATAGATGATGTGTAATTATCATTATTCTCATTTACTTAACTTCAAAATATAGATATCCAAAAAAAAAATTGTGTAGTCTAAATAATGATTTCTATATTTCTTTTATTGAGTGCAATTATATTATGCCTTTTCCTGTCAATAGACAGGAAACTCATTTCCACCTTGCATTTGAATGACGCATTGATTATCGACAGACGCATTTGATTTCAAAAGAAATTCATAGACCAAGAGATATCTCGTATGCAGCGTTAACGCGTTACCGGCTTGCCATCGATATCGCATATTGATTCGGCGCTGAAATGTGTCGCATGCTTTCTGCATGATAAGCGATCGATGTGCATTTATAATAACTGCATAATTGACGACATGTTCGCTTTACCAATTTACATTCCGTTCGAAGGGAATGGTATTGTAACGGTTTTATCGCGTGTTTTATTTATGCTAGGTGTTACAGCTCACATCTGTTATGTAAGTGTTGAGGAATTTATGTTAACATTGATTAGTGTATTTTTTATAATCTGTGATATGTACAGATTTAATACATTGATCATGATTTTAAAATTATACGTAAATTAAATTACATAGATATACGAAAGAGTCATTTTGTTGCTATCAACGCGTATAGATTTTAGAGCCATTAAAATAAAAATTTAAAATTATTTTTTTTGAAAACTGTCTTTCTTTACTATAGATAATTAAATTTTATTTAATATGGTAGCCTTAATAAGTTATATACTAGGGTCCTTACACAGCTAGTTTCGTAGAGAAATATCTGAAACGTGATATTTCTTGAAAGACGAAGGGATATAATCTGATTCTATCACAAGAGAGCGGAATTTACACCACTGTTTTCAGATCCAAAGGCTGAGATAAGTAGGAGTTTTACTGATATACGTTTGTTCAAACCTATTCTTCAAATAGAGCAACTGTAAATCTAAGCTAGCTAAGACAGAACTCTTGTTCCAGTTAAGGTTGAAAGTATATCCTATGAAGAGCTTTGAGACTCTTAGATGATAACGGATTCGATCTAATACTAAAAGAAAATCGATTAGTATAAATTACAACGCCTAAAAATGTAACTTTACGTGAGATGTTTCATACTGCAAGTTTTATTAGCTCCAAATAAAATTGTACTTCAATCAATTTTAAAAAGTATGTAAGGAGTGATGGTGTAATGGCTAAGATCTCAGCCTCTCACTTCGGATGCCCTGGTTCAAGTCCTGGCGTACACCTGTTCAACATTGATTGCGTTTAAGATTAAATGTCACTTGCTTTAACGGTACAGAAAACCTGACACACCTTAAAGTACTCCGCAACGTTTTCTAAGACTCCTAATTTTTTTTTAAACCGGTTTTGACTGCATAACATACTATGGTTTTAAGCATCCTCAGATTAAGAGTACATCCATGACTAATACTTGAAACAAAAACGGATTGATAATGATCACGTTTTTTTTATTATAGTTAATAACTATATCTTATAGACTCACTTATTGTTGAAGAGGCAAATTTCAATTTAGAATTGTACATATGATAATTTTTATATGTGTACGTGTGTGTTTTATGTGTAAAAGTGCAACATTTAGCGTATGACATTAGGTTGACGTTTTTGTAAAAATTTTCCTCGTAAATATTATCCCGGAAGGAAATATTCCTGTGTTAATTGGACAACAAAAGTCGGGACTGTCTCACGTATCTGGTGTTACGAGATAGATTGTTATTTATGTGCCACTGTCGTCCATAAACGTTGTTTATTCACGATAATTGAATAAAACCAGTTTCTTTTACAATATAGTTTAGGCGAGGTGCAAGTTTCCAAACCGTTTGGTGGTTGTCCAGTTAAAGTTTCAGGTATATTGCGAAACGCCCAAGTGCGATATGAACCGGGCCGTTGTTTGTTTTAATTTATGTTGCGTCGTAAAATGTATAAGATAACATGATTAATAATAATTATACATTTACAGTTCTAGTTGTATTGACTACGACTTGTTAACGTATCTCGAAGCAAGGACGCAATCAGTATCCTTAGTCTAATACTCTCTATCTACTACTATATTTGTGGAAATTCACCTTAGCCACGAATCCATGTGTTCGAAATTGTCAAAAAACTTTAAAAGGATCCAAGTAGGCTTCACAACTTTTATATTAAAGAAAACTTAAAACTAAGTCAATGTGCTTTAGAAACGTGGAATAATAATATCTGACTGGTTTTATATATAGTTAGCAATCTTTAGTCTTGCTAGGCTTTTAGTTCTTCGAGTTATTACAAAAACAGGATGTTCCAAAATGTTGCCCGGCGAAAATTTTGGTTTTCATCAATATACCGGATTCAACGATGTAGCTTCGACATAGATAAAGTATGGTAGTGGCAACCAGTTTATAAGGAAGAACGGTGGACTGTGCACGATGAGCTTTTTGCGGTATATCTTATACATGTGATAAACGGTTTTTACATATAATATCTCTGTGACAAAACTTAACTTGTTTTCTAACGGTATATCACAAGAGCTTGTATTGAATATTATGTATTATAAATGAACAGTAAGTAATTACATATATCATAAGTATCTTGCGTATATAGGACAGGGCGCGATGGCGCTCATTGAGGAACTCCTATGTCCAGCAGTGGACTGACATGGGCTGATGATGATGTTGATGATGATATTGCGGTATGTACTCAAAAGAGACTGGAACTAACAATAAACGACAAAAGATTTTTGATGATCATGATGATGAATTATACATATGTATTTATTTACCATTCTGAGAACGTCTCTATTTAAAGGAATTGCTAAAGGAAATATGAGTAGCATTATAAAATACCGTAAAAATAATATCAAGCCTGTAATCCCCGAAGAATTAGGCAGAGGAGTGTAATACACTCCCACGTTACACAAGTTACGGTTACTTCCTGCCGTGAAATAAATAGATAGTGAGCGTTTTACCATACACCGGACACAGTCAGATTCCGAGTCACTACTAGAAATTTCCACTAATTATAACTTAAATTATGTTAACAAATATTAGATAATGATACACTTTTTTTAATTGTAAGCAATTAAGCTAACTTGCTTCTTAGAATCGTGGTATTGTTTGCAATTTAAAAAGAAAACGCACGTTCCCATCAATCATACCTTTGACATGTTAATAACATGGCATCCGACTTTTATTTCTTACACGTCTATTTAAATAACTCCTAATGATTTGCAAAGATATACCTAAGTATTAATAACATCATTGCTACCTATGTGTAGTGAATGTTGCCAGAGCAATTAGGGTTGGCACATCGCAACTAATTTATTCTAAATTAGAACACAGGTTTCATTTTTCTAATCAATTATACGTAAACGGTTACGTAAAACCACATGTTGTTGTTTTAAAGGATTTGTTGCATTATAATCGGACAGCCGAATAGTTATACGGTGTTGCTATATTTATACTCAAAACATTATAAATATTGTTCATGGTGATGAAATGTTCGAAATTCGAACGTAATATATTATATTTAAGTTTAACTGTGTTTAGTTTAAATTTGTGAGTATTAGCATAATTTGTAATAAGAGCTACACAGGTTTATTTTCACGTAATAATATATAATTATGTCATTACTAAGTACACGATATCTTCACTTAAATCATTACTCATATCTCGTTGGAGGTATGTAGTAGGTACTAAGTACTAATAGACATTCCATACCTATCTACATGTTTCGACGGTTTTAGACCTTTCTACTCGCTGAATCACTATTGCTTTTATTTTAAGCGCGGAATCTGTGAAAATAATGAACAAAAAATATGTTTTAAAGAGTTTCAAAGAGACCAAGGAGGATGCGAACGATTATCCAGTCATTAGGCCTGGATTCACGCCGCTAAGGGCCCGTCGTAGAGAGCGCGATTAAAAAATTATGCTCGCGTTAAACCACTCATTCAAGGGTGCAATAAACTTTTATACGGAATTTCATAAATTTTTACGGTGCTCTCTGCCTACTCACTGAAGGACTTGGTGTGGTGTTATAAAAATACCAAATAATAAAAGTTGATTTTAGTTGCCAAGTCAGGTTATAAGAGCAAAGGTGTGAACAAAAATGTTGTAGGAACTATGTTATTGTAGAAATAAAATTAAAGTCCCGTCATTTAAAGTGAAACGTAACATTACGCCCGTCATCCCCGAAGGGGTAGGCAGGGGAATGTAGTACACTCCCACGTTTCACCAGTTACGGTGATTTGTCATTCAGTCCAATAATAGAATAATTCATCGTTAAATAGCCACAGAAATTATTGATCTATTCAATATTTCGTTTCAATTCATCGAACTAACAGATGAACGTACCGTGTCCAAGTTCGCTGATGATATCTCTTAGACATATACAAGTACATATATACTACTTATGTAATGTTTATTAGAATGATTTTAAGCTACAGTAATATTATTAACAATAGACATGTTGGTAATAGTAATAATAATAAAACATTATTACAAAAAAAGCTTCTCCATTCATTCCATTTCTGTAATTATATAATTCGATTACAATAATAATTAGTAATCGCCATCGCTATCAGCTCGCTGAATAGTTTGCCCGCGAACCTCGCTTCAATTTATTGGTTCCTCTGAACGTCATTAATTGGCCTGTGGGGCGTGTTTATTTACGCTTTTTTCAAAATATCCCCATAATAATACCTCTGCAGATAGCAATTTATTATCGCCATAGTAATCGTTGCAGGTTCAGCGAATTTATAAGCGAAACTCAAAAGAAACATCTATGTTTAGCTGTAGTTTTTAATTGCACATTCATGATATTTTGCGTGGGTGGAGTTAATTATAAGGAGGTTGTAAATTTTGATTCTGTTTTCTTTGTTAAAAATTTCGTTTAGCGTGGATTTCTGGTTCATTAAAATGTTTCGTGTGTAAAAATGCTATATGTTTTATGAACATTATTTCTTAAGTGTTATTTTTTCAACATGCATGATTCAAGTAACTTCATATACTTGTCGTTGTTATTTGGAGGAGATCAAATAAGATTTCCTATTTTATATTGGCTGATATCCATTGATAATACGCAATTGTATGAATCATCTAAAAATTCTAAAATCAAAAACAGCCCGATGATTTGTTTCTTTAATTGGTGAGATGTGTGTTAGGAGTCTATTAATTAGGCGTCTTTAAATAGTTGAATCGAATTCAAAACAACATCAATATAGTTTAGCGACTCTTACCTAGGACGACTAACTATTTAGCACATCATATAACATAATAACATCAAGATAATATCGCTTATAGCATGCCACCGCACCAAGGCTACAAGCGCTTCATGATCATAACAAAATAATTAGTCCAGTTTTAGAAACCATTAACTACGACTTTCCCCGCAAAAGACTTGCCCGCCATATGTCATTTAACATCGCTTATTGTTCCGCATAAAGCCTTAAAAGCCATTCAAAAGCAGTATTGCCAGTCGTAACTATGCGCATTACCCATTCATAGGTAAATGTCGTATAAAGAACTCAGCACACCACACCGGACCGTGCCCTAACCGTAACCATGCTGACAATGATGGAAATATTCGTCGAATGAAACAATGATATTTCAATGTTTCTTAATTAAATATCATTGCATGATTTGTTTCAATATAGGCCTTCCGTTCATTGTCTTTTCACGTTAAGTTTTAATTGAATAATAATTGATTGGTTTGATTTTATTTCATAAAATCTGTACAGATTTTTGTCGCCCTAATCCAATACAGCTGTAGTGGGCGGAGACCCTAAGTTATTAGGAGAATGAATATTCCGAATCGCGTTACGCAAGTGACAGTTAAAACGTCAATTGATAAGACTTTCAATAATCTGATTTGAAGGTGTTAAGTCAAGATTATATATTGGGAAATAAAAAATGCCTTTATCTAAAAATCTTCAGTATGCAATAGTCGTTAAAGTTTAACAACTCAGACGCCATTAAAGTTTTGAACAATTTTATGTATCTGTTTTCTTTGGATATACTATTTTGCTTAGATACATTTTTATGAATCGAAGCTAATCTAATCTAAATTGTAATCTAACCAAGAATCTTAATTGGAAAACCTTACGAACTCATTAAAAAGGTTTTAATTGCTCTGCATAAATTGTTTTAGCATTTAATTATGGAGTCACACGGCCCCAAGTGTAATTTTGGAAATGACATTGTTGCGTAATAAATAAGCTCGACTGAAATAACGCGACATCGTTCCTTCTGCGTACTGTACGTTATTTGCTAACGAAATGGTCCACATTTCATTCAAATACGTAAAAGCAGTCGGGCTCAGTCTCTCTCCACCATACACGGCAGAAATGCCATCGTAAAGTTACTAAATAATATTCCGACGTAAAGCTCTCGAGACTCGGCAACGGGAGAGGCGTTTTAATAAAGTTAGTCCGATTCCGCGCCGCTCTCTACTTAATACTAATTGTTGGTACGTGTTCATATAGCATATTAAAAGAAAATTTTAAGCACAGATCCTCGTATTTTTTTCAAACTCAAAATGGAAACCAAAGCGTGAACGATATAAAGCTCGTTTTCGAATGGAGAATACGCAGTAAACAAATGTTATGTTTCATTAGATGAAATGTCTCAAGTGGTCGTACTCATTCTCTTCCTACTCGTACATGCTGTAGTACCAACGACCTGTAAGCATTTCTCAGGCATGCAAATGTCACCGTCGCACGTGTAGGTACGTTTCGCGCCAACGAAGTAATTTGTCGGTTATTTATCGTGGTAGACGGGTAGATGTATTTCGTAAGGCGAGACGGTTAATCGTGAAATTATACGAGTGGAATTACGTGGGTGTTATATGACAACGTGCAAATGCGCGGCTGAACTCAGCGGAGCTAAAGAGGGCCGGATTGTACGTGGAAGTTAGTGAACAATGCCACTGATCAGATACGAGCTACCGCGCAGCAACGTGCTAATGTTATAAATATCACTACCATTAATCACACCATAGATGTCATAATTTAATTAAACGTACAATGACTTTTGTTATCTCAACGTAGGGCATGGAAAGGACAATAGTCTCTTTCCAAGGTGAAGCGAAGTGAAGCGCAAAGTATATCAAAGCTCTTTGAAAGTTACAAGAGACATGAACCAAACTTATAATAGGTTATGTAACTTTTACGTGTAGGCGTGATGTGATTGAAAAATGTATAATGATCTCGTGTTTTGTTTTGTTTGTTTTTTTAGTATGGTATTTCTATTACAACTTCTAGAGTTAAAATTTTCACTATGGGTAGGTACGTTTAATTTTGTTTATCAACTTTTTACTAACAATAATAATCATATTGTAGTTGCAGAAGCTTTAGAAATTGTGAGGTTTATTTTTCAACTGCGTAGTATAAACTACAAAAAGCATGCGCCTCACCTGTCGGTTGTAGAATGTGCGGGCCAAAAAAGCAATCCCAGCTCCGCTGTTTACTCTTCATCCTTTGGGAAGCAGCGCTTTATTCCGTTGTACACCTGTAAAGAGTAAATATGTATCATACATTCGAGCCCGCCCATCGCTAACTGAATCAATTAAGCACAATTAGTATACGAATACAAAATATCCATGAGTTTTTTACATGAAAGTTCGTTCTTCAATTAGCACATAGCTGGAGAATTGGAACGGTCCTCATTAGGAGAGCAGTGTGGCAAGAGGTAGATACGAGATAACGCATTACGCATGCGCAGGCCATTGTCTTCGCGCCCAGATGCCTAGATAATGCGGCGAAAGCTTGGTAATATGCAAAGCTTTCGGTTACGTCGCCTCATGACTCACGAGTGCAGTACCGGTAACGATGACAGATGCTCGGATTTTGACATTTAAAATTAACTTACTCAATTTCGATTACATCGTTGAAAAAATAAGATTCCTAGCACGATTAATTGAGATTTCTTGAATGAAATTCCTATTCAAAATGCAACCTTGACTTAAATATGTAACGATGTGTTATATTTTAACCGCAATTGGCATTAACAGTATATTAAATATTAATGCCAATATACCCTTGTGTTTTTTCTAATTAGGCAAACAAAAACTGCACAAATCGTCTTATTATATTCCTCATTGCACCACAATGCTATCTGAGCGATGCACTACAGCTTTGACTAACAGCGTGTTTGGGAATTAATTTAATTAAAATCTTATTAAGAACAAAATGACGGTATCCGTTGGTTTAGTAATTCAGGTAGCCTTGTTTAAATAGATACTACTGAATTGAAATGCAAGTAATGTTCTTTTAATCTACAAATACATACAAGCCTGCACTCACATTTTAAGTTGTCATATCTGTTATTTCATATATTAAATTGATGCGAATCTCGAGGTAATTTTGTAACATATGGTCACTCGTAATGACAACAAATTTTAATGGAAGAATGATTTGACACGACGCTTAATGGTCACGGATGCGAATATATTGGGACACGATTGTGTTAACTGACATACGTAATGTATGAGTTATCTCGGTTTTGGTTGAAAGAAAGTGAAAACCATTTTTCGATATAATGGCAATCGCGTTTAAGGAAGCGACACATTTTATAGTAAATTTTACAGTCACGATTTTATTACTTTTATATGTTAATAAAGTTTCTGTTAGGTTATATGGATATTGCGGTTCTACTAATATATTGGAATCTTCAATTTCCGGAATAGAGCAATGTAGTATAGTGAATTAGTCAGGAACCTATTTAGAGAGTTCATAATAAAAATAATTCTTAGATTCTTTAAATGGTAAAAAGATGCAATGATATCATTTGCAGTATTTAGTCATAGTAAAAAGATGTAATGGTATCATTTGCAGTATTTAGTAATGGTAAGAAGATGCAATGGTATCATTTGCAGTATTTAGTAAGTGTAAGAAGATGCAATGGTATCATTTATAGTATTTACTAATGGTAAGAAGATGCACTAGTAACATTTGCAGTATTTAGTAAAGGTAAGAAAATGCAATGGTATCATTTGCAGTATTAATTGCACATATTACCTACTGATTTCACAAAAATCTGTGACAAATTGTTTTGGTCTACTATTAAAAAGGAACTAATGTTCAACAAATTATCGTATTAACTTCCTTTCGGTAAGTGCCACCCTGTTGCGAAAGTGAATGCTGTGATTTTGCTTAGCTATGTAATGGAAGTAATGTTAGGTAACCGGCCGCACGTGCCGACCAACGCGTAGGTACTCTGTACTTAAACAAACCTAGACCTAAGTATTCATAACAACGTCATTAAGAACATAAAATCGAGATAAATCACTAAGTGAACGAACTGGATTGTACCGTTCCTGGGTTTTACGCGTTCTGTCTTCACGACTGTACTTGCTGTGTTGGATTGAAGAAAGACCGGTTTTATTAATGCATATATTGTAATATTTTTGGAAATTAAAATTCAAGTTTTGTTATAGCATGGGATAGTAATTTATACTCTATATATGTAATATTAAAGATATTACCGCCAAATACCTCGTAGCGACTGTGGACGTCTTACAAATACTTAACTTTAAACTTAATTTGAAACGTAACATCACGTCTGTATTCCCCGAAGGGGTAGACAGAGGAGTGTAAAACACACCCGCTTTAATAGTCTAATGTAAGTAGAATGTACTGTAACACTTCCTCTTTAATAAACTTAAATTAAATTTGCATGATTGTTTTTGAACGCTGTCCATGTCCATCCTGTTGTGAAAAATATAGGTACATACTAAGGGTCTAGTTCTTGCAGTTTTGAACTGTTCATTTTAGTTTTCATAGTTGTACGTGCTGTGTATACCTTACAAGGTTATTTACTTAGAACATAAGTTTTTAAAAGTTTTAACTATCTCAGCCACCACTAAAACAGCTGACAGACGTAGATGAATATTTATAGTTGCGATTATTTCTATCGAACTGCAATTTATTGGCATTTTATACGAGAGCGTGTGAATTTGTAAGGAAAGGAATTGTTAAAAACCAGTTGTTTCTTTTTCAACTTCAAAACGTTAAAAGTTAGATAATAGCACGGATACAAATCTGTTTCCTTTCTTACAATATGCACTGGAATCTATATAGCTATTTTTAATTTAATTCTACTATTTTTAAGATAATGACTATCAATAATTTAGTTACAAATTCGACCGTCGCTGGTCTGGTACGGAGATATGTGACAAACAAACATTATATACACGCTCCATTTTAACATATCATCGTCATTATCACCACGTCAGCCTTTTCCGTTCCACTGCTGGACATAGGCCTTTTCCTATTTTCCCTTCTATTTTAACATACATATATATGTACAATGTACATATATGTTAAGATAGATCGTGTATTGGGACCTTGGTATTGTTATATTAAAAATATTAATATAAAAGTCCCAATACGCTATAATTTCACTTACCACACTTACGAAACACATAGCAACCGAACATGTGCTGATTCAAATTGGAGTCTGATTAATGAATTAACTTGTTGAGTAGGCAGACACGACGCGTCGGTGTGCTTTGTATACGCTTGTACAACAAAGGGTGTACATTATACTAGTGTCATTAATTATTTTACTATTTAATATTCACTGGTTAACGTTGCTTAGTAATTATTGTGAAGTACAAATTGATTTGCTGTCGAATTGACTGATTTATGTCGAAGATATATTATCTGAAATTAGATGTAGAAGGCCACGCTCTCTACCTACCCTGAAAGGGACATGAAGTGGCGATATAATAATAATAATAATCGGTTTTTCATCGGTCATTGTCCATGACCATTTTTTAAATCTAAATGGGAGCGGTTCATTGAAAGGTATAATATATTAGCAAAATTATCGTTATACATATAATATAGAATTTAATAACTCTAGATTCTTATGAATCCTGGTCATGTATAGTGATAAGAAGGTAAATTGCACCGTTTTTAATAAAATACGAGTATGACTCTCTCGTGCATATTATATCATGCGTTTGAAGTTATATTAAAACGGAAAATGTATTAAAAATATTATTCAGCTTCACCTGTCACTATTAAGGTTATGAATTTTATTGTTATAATATACGGTCTTTGATTAATTGGAACTAGATAAAACCCATCATCACTTTTTTATATCCTTGTAAAAATATATTATGTCTAAAGATAATGCTCAATAAATAAAAAACACATCAAGACTGTAAGGTCTGAGTTATTTGGCTTGGTGCTTTCTGCCCTCAATATAAGAGAACTGGCGTGACGACATGTTAATTGTGTAGCAACTCCCAGGTTTCAGTTACACTTACGTCCCATAATGAAATAGGTGATGAGCCCATTTCCATAAACCGGACACAAACACAGACTCCGAGCCACTTCTAGAAATTTCTACTAGAAAATTTCAAAATAATAATAATATTATAATAGATAAAAAAATAATAATTATAATCGACCCATTTGTCATTCCACTGTTGGAATATGGGTCTCCTCTCATATTGAGAGGGTCAAGGCCATAATCTGCCACGCTGGCCAAGTGCGGGTTGGCAGACTTCACACACCTCAGAAAATATTTTTTTTTTTTATAAAATCTAAGGTGTGCAGGTTTTCTCACTATGTTTTCCTTCCCCGTTAGCAAGTGATATTTAAAGTTAAAACGCACTTTTATAAAGAGGTTTATTTTTATTTATTATTGTATTTAAAATGTTGGTACATTATATTTAATTTGATGGGGAATATTACTAACGAAAACATTGAAAGAATTATCTCACCCATTGTTCCAGCAAACGGCATAGAGGCCGAATATCCATAGCACTTTCTTCACAGAACATGTATTTTTACAGATGTTATGTCATTCCAGCAGCAATGTAAATGACTGTATCCGTAAGTAAATATCTTAACATATTGTTTTCTGTTCTATAATAGTTAAATTATGTCAAAAACTGATAAAAGCTATGTAACACATTTAAGCTCATCAATAGTGTTTTCGTACGAGCAACTGGTATTAAGATCGCTAAAAGTCATTTTAGCATTAAAAAAAATATTTTGCTTATTTATATGAATGATGGTTAAGTTTCCTATTGTAAGCAACGAATTGTTCCCGAGATTCGCAAAATCTGTTTAAAAAAAGAATGTGGTATATTTTTTAGAGGCTCTAGACGAACTCGCGATCTTCATTATAAAGCAACAATCTTCTTTAAATCTCCTCTGAGAATGGCTTTACAAGTTTTAATTAAACGGATCTATTTAACAGTTAATACCAGTTACGGATAAAAAAAGATATTTTAAAATGGAATGGAAGAAAAAACGATTCAATCCGCTTAATGTTTATGTTTTATTTGCATTCGAAAATTAGCAGATGAAATTCATAGAAATCATAGATTTTTGAAATCGTGACAAATCATGCCGATATACAAAAGAATCTGCAAATATAAAATGCAAAGTGGCTGGCAGCAGTTGGATGCGACGAGTTGAAGATCGAGCTCAGTGGCGTGCTATTGAAGAGGCATATGTCCAGCAGTGGACGGAAATAGGCTGGTAGTGAATGATGTTGATGGCACAAG